>JABUQX010111844.1:5000-62263 GCA_015478945.1 Trachelipus rathkii | reverse complement strand
TTGAGCTATATACACATATTATTCTCCTTTAAATACGATCATTTTGCAATTTTAACTGATCGTTTTCCAAAACATTTCATCAAACATTAATATAATTATATTTATATATATATAATATACTAATATAATATATATATATAGTATAATATATATATATAATAATTATATATATATATATTATATATATTATAAATATACTATATAATATATTTATTATATATAAATATAATATATCACAATATGCAAAGAATACTCATATTATTATATATATATATAATATATATAATATGATATATACATTATATAGATATATATATAATACTATACTAATACCCTTTTTGTCTATATATATTAAATAAGTAATAGTATATATAATATATATATATATATATAATATTATATATATATAAATATATATATAATATAATTATAGATATTAATATATATATATATTAATATATAAAATATATTTAAGTTTGATAATAACTCACAATTGTATATATATATATATTGATATTATACTTAATTATATATATATCCTCATTAAATCCTCCATATTACGACCTCAATACCTATATAATAAATAAATATATATATTATATATATCACTATATATATATTACTCTAATATAGATATCTTATAATATAATATAAATATATATATAATAATCATTATATACGTATACTACGTATATACATAGCCTACGGGTATGATACCCATATTATATTATATATGATCAATATACAGTGGCGGTAACGCTCGGTGGTTCCTTGCGATAGCAAGGGTTGGTCTCTTGCTCTTATTATATACTATAATATATATATATATATATATTTATTATAAATTATATTCTTAATAATATCTTATACCTATATATATAATATATACTAATTTATAAATTTTTGCATATTATATGGTATATATAATATTAATAGGCCAACCTCTAGAAAGCCACAATACCATGATTCTCAAAAACGTAACAATCAGGGCTACAGGGAAAAGGGACATACCTTGCTGAGAAAATCCTGGTAAAGTATAGTGCGAAAAATGTACTAAAATATAAAAAAAATTCATATCTTCCAAAACTACAATAGATACAGCGCAAAGGAATACCCATTTTTGGAACCTTCGTAAAATTTTTGTAACAAAAATGTAAAAAACAGAAAAATTAAATACAAAAATATTGGCTAATTTTCTCTCTCTGGGTGGTATAGCTCGAGCCGGCTGTGTGGGACATCATGTATATTATTTATAGCCTCTACTACTCGTAGTAGTAGTTCAGACTTATATAATAGTCACTTATATAAATCTACAATATATATATATATATATATATATATAATATATATATAATATATTATATATATGTATATATATATATATATATATATACTATACATTATAAATCACTAGTAGTATATTATATATATATACTATATATAATATATATAATATATATATATTATATATAGGCTATATATATATATATATATATATATCCATACGAATACTATATATATATATAAACTTAATATATATATATAACCCTTATATAATTATATAATCTCAATATAATATATATTATACATATATATATATAATATATATCATATATATAATATATATATATATATATATTATATATTACTACATTATATATCAATATATATATATATACTATAAACTAATATATATATAATATATTAATTCGGTAAGTGTTTACACGTCAATGTAGTGGGCTCGAGCCTGCGCCGGGATACACAGGGGGGTTACGTCTTCCCCATAATACCACACTAGGGGCCAGGCTGTGGCAGAACCCCCGCGACACCACAAATACCAAAGGAGCGGGGGTTCCGGAGAACCCTCCCCGGAGGACTGGGGGAATTAGTCCTACCCATTAGTTCCCCGAAGGCGAGGAGACCCGACTCCTGGCATCGGGTGCGGTGATACCTGCTTGGGTATTCCTTAGTTTAAAAAACAAAAAAACAAAATTTAATTAGAAAGTCCTCATTTATCATTTAAACTGTTCTAGCACAATACTTAACGTCTATAAAAGGTCTCTAATATAGACTTTTCTACTCATATTACCTATACTTAGTTAACAAAATTTTTTTGGGAGATATTATGATTTCTTTTTATTTTTTTATTATACTTTAATATTATATTTTAAAATATAGATATAATAATAGTATATATTAATATAATATATATATATACTAATATCAAATATAAACGAGTAGTCCTCCAATAAGTACCCATAAATGAAGACATTTTATAACTATATAATATATATATATATAATATTTATTTTTATTGTATTTTTTTTTACATTTTTCCGCACTCAAAATCTAGACCAGACCATTCCAGCAATGTATCCTCTTCTCGCTAGCTGTTTTAGTTTTTTGAGATATGGATTTATGTTATCGCTTCTAGAGGCTGACCATATATATATAATAATATATATCTGATATATATATTATATATTTATGAACTATTAATATTAACTAATATGCTCTAATACCCTATACCTATATTATATGAATACTATAATAACTAAATTATTACTATATATAAGCTAATATATATAGTTTATATATATACTGAACTTATCTATATTATATATATAATATATATTAACTTTACAATTATTAGCGACGAATGAAATGTGTTGAAAAACGATCAGTTAAAGTCGCACAACACCATATCGAAACATTAAAGAATAAATTGGTGAAAGTTCTCAAAAAAGAAAAAAACTATTTCAGGCAAGAACAATTCACTTTTTGTTCCAGACTTACCTTTATAAGACTCACTCATTCACGGGTGACACAATCTCGCTCGGTATTACATATAGTAAATATATTATCCAGGGTGCTAGCTAGCTTCATATTTGGGATAAAAGATATTTTTTGAAGTTCCACTTACTGGTTATTATTTTCTATGTGGAATTAAATGGTCCACCAGAAACACTTTTAGGATAATACTATAATAATTAGGATATATACGACCTATATATACCTACTATATAAATAATACCCCCTTAATATTATATATTATATCTATCCTCATATATATATATATAATATATATTTCTCGGGTATATACAACTAATATACTATAACTACTATATACTACTAAAATATATAAATAGCTATGAGAGAGCTATGAGAGAGATGAGAGAGAGAGAGAGAGAGAGAGAGAGAGGATATGAGAGAGAGATAGAGCGAGAAAGAGATTTTCCAAGAGAACCCGCTAGAGATGAGAGAGAAGATGTTACAAGGAAATAACAAATACTGTTAGTAGTTGTGGGCTTAGTATCTCGAAACTTTTTATATTCTGGGGGGCCTTGTCATTCCGCCAGTGCCTATGGACCGAGCGCCACTGTATATATATTACTTATAGATATAATAATAATTAATATGTTCTATATATTTAATAGTGAGTTATTATACTTTAAACACCAGGGTCCACTAATAAAATATTATATATTATAAAAATATAAGCCTTATAACGTAAAAGTATATATATTAATAATACCAATTATAATATTCGGTTATATGCATATTAAGCAAATTAGAGTTTTAGGATTATATATAATTCCATGAGAGATACTCCAGCCCTATTTCTGGTGTTACGACTACCTAAAGTATTTGATGTTTATATTTTGTTATTTTTTATAAATATGGTAGCATTATCATATATGTAGATACCAAGATATTGAAATTTTCTCAGTTGTATGGTATAATCGCGGACTGATGTAATAATCAAATAGTTCAATAATTTAAATTTTAAATTATATTTTTTAAATTTTCAGACAATTTATGCTTCAAAATAGTATTATTTTCTCAAAATGTTACTATCTCTGAAAATTGCAGTTATCGATCAACTTACAGAAAAATCTATAATACATTTATCTCTCTCGAATGATCCAGACCAGTCGCGGCTTATAAAGCTTATTACTATATAAAATGTAAATGTAGTATAATAATAATATATAATATATATATATATATAATATTAAAATATATTTAATTTATACTATATATATTATATATAATCAGCATTTAATTGAATATTCATATATATTACTTTAAGTCTTAAAATAATATTTAGTGCAAAAATACGCTCTTATACATATATTTCCATACTTATATAATATATATAAATTATATATATTATATTAATATATTATAATATAATTATTAATATATTAATATATATAATATTATATATAATAGATTTATATTATATATATATATATTAAGTAATACATAATTATATATTAAATATAATATATATATATATATATATATATAGTTATTATAATATAATCTATTATATATATATATTAAATATTAGTAGTAGTAAGTAGTAGTGATTAGTAGTATTATATTAAATATAAGGTTATTAATTATAATATTACTTAATAGTGTATAATATATAATAACTTTTATATATTATACTTTATTATACTAAATTAATATTACATTTTAAATATATCATTATATATTTATTATAATTTATATATATATATTATTAATATTCTATAAAGATATATATTATATAAATACTATTAAGTTTATATAAATAATAATATACTATATATATGTTATATTCCATAAAAATTAATTATTACAATATAATATTATACCTACAATAATATAGGCTAACATTGAGAGGACAAGAGAGCTCATTGCTGGCTGGGTAACAAGAGAAGTGGTAGGAGTATATTCCTTGTCTGTAATACCCGTATGGTGGAGTGAATTTTAAGAAGGTGTGACGAGAGTAAGGAACCTCCATCTGACAACCCTAAAATACCTAATAATTAGCGGGATAGGTTCCGAGACATCGCGCCTTCGATAGAGGTGAAAGAGTAAATAGTCGCATACACCTTGTCGAAATCGCCTTCCTGGAGATGTCCGTAGTGAGACTTCCGCGCCACTCCCTCTGGCGGACTTTTGCGGTTATACCTTATTAATATAACCTATAGTTTAGCAACTAACTCCTCTCTATATATAAACAGTAGAAAAAATGTAAAACAAGAGAGAGAAGTAACAAATCATATTTAGCAAAACTGACAACAGCTCTGGTCTCATGTGGAAACCCTTCTCGACCTCAATCGGCTAATATAATCTGGGAGAAGCAGTCATGTACTTCTATTGCCTCTTCTAACTGTCGTGAATAAAAGATGGAATATTCTAGAAATAAATTAAAATATATTTTAACTTTTGAAGCATGTCCAGGTTTATACAATTAATTTCATTGGTTAGTTCTCTATATAATGAATGAACTAGTCGAGCAATATATATAAAAAAAAATATATTTAATAAATAAAAAATAATATACTCCAATCGGAAGTCGTAAAACGGAAAAAGGTCCTATATAGTCTTATGAAAACTCACTTCCGATTACCACTTAGTATATTATTGTTAGTATCCATTTTATACAAATCTCTCAAAAAATAGAAAAAATCTAAAAAATAAATTACCAAAACCCGAACAGAAAATGTGGTCTTTTTTTAGTATATTTTCATACTATTATAATATTATTACCTATAGTAATTATTATATTAATATTATGTAATATTATATAGGTTAATAATAATATATTAATAAGAATTAATATTAATAAGATTAATTATACCAAACTTTATTATATTATGATAATTAATATAATATTAAATTATATATTATAATATTAAATATTTAAGTAATTGATAATTAATTATACCTATATATATAGAGTTAATGGGTTATTAGTAGTTATATATTAATATGATAATAATATTTAATTAGGTATAATTATATTATATATAATAAATACTTATATAATCCTCATTAATGTGTTGGCTAGAGTCACCGGATTTTTGCGCTAACCGAACGGTAGCGCAAGCTCTTCTAAAGCATCCGGTAAGGGATCGTAGCTGACCAGCGACCGTCACACGCAACCTGCAAACACGCACACACGCACCGGCTAATCTTTTGAATATGACGCGCCGCACCGCAAACACACGGATGAGAGCTAACCACGGGAACGCACCTCTCATCAATGCACTCTCGACACACATAAATTGCGCACCACGCACCAGCACTCAAGCACCGACTAAATATTTAAATTATTAATATTTTATATAATTATAAATTATAAATATTATATAATAATATATTAATATATATTATATAATATAAATATTAATATTATTATATATATAATTACGTAATTATATATATATAATAATATAAATATATAATTATAAAATATATATAATATATATTATTATTAAAATATTTACCTACGCTATATATAATTATATATTATAATATTATATAATATATATAATATATAAATGAGTATGGTGAAGTATGACTCTCCTGAAGATGAATAGTAAATCCCTACCAATTGTTATGTACTCATATTTATGAGTCTTAAAAGTACTCACAAACTTTTAATTACTCCAGTGTCCCAATGCTTTCTCAACCCTTTTGCGCTTCAATTATCCAATTAAATTATATATTCTTATCTTTATATACATTGGTAGTAAGCCTCTCCTCTTATAATCCAGCAAATAGAACTGTACTAATTACAAGACATATCAACTTACCTCTTTGAAAAGGTGAATAAAAATAATTGAGAGAAGATGACAAAGCGACGCCGATGGGTATGTTATGGCTAGACAAGCTATATAAAAATATAATTCGCCCCCAAATTCCATAAAATTAATGTAACACTTACACTAAGAAAATAAATTATTCATATCTATCTCAAAAAGAAGAACCATTGTAGCCGTTCCTCTGTGATAGGAGTAGGTGATAACACGTCTCTCGCCCAAAATAATGCCTGTTCCTGTTTTGAATAATTTTTATCTACGTTTTATAATAATCAATTAATTAAATATCCTCTTGTCGGAACCTTCATCCTCTCGCGTTCTTACAAACTCTCAAATTTCCTTTACTAGTGCGAGATTGAACATCACTCTCTCTCACTCGCATACTTAATACCTTAATCTATATTAACACATGAAATCACTATGGTTTTTGAGTCCTTCTAGACACAATCTCTAACTCTCGCTGACTCCTTAAATAATTCTATTCCAACTCTAAATTTCAGCTCATAATAATGGCAAAATTTAATTTTTTTATTTCCTGTGTTAATTAAATTATAATACTATTGGTCTATATTAGCTTATTGGAGTTTGTTCCTAAGTGCATCTTAGCTAAGCCTGATCATTTAATATAATATTCCTATAACGCATTTCTTCTCTACTTCTATTTACATTTTTCATCTGAAATTCTAATATTAACTTTGGTGTATTTCTATACAGTAATTCAACTCACTGCCAAAAGGCTACTTCTCTCCCTCCAATTCCTTCAAGACTACCTTGAGAGTGAACTATGCTTACCACTTTTCTATCCCAGAACATAAACCGAGCAGAAGTTTAGTCTCGCAAAACTCTACCCGCTACATCGTATCTCTGATCGTCTCTGACTGATGAGATCCCAAAGTCATTTCTTAGACCTTTTTACTAATCCTAAATGGCACTTTTCCTTATTCATGCGCGATACACAATTCGTATTCATCCCTATAACTAGCGGTTGCCTAGACCTCCTCACTTGGCTATCATCGTGTTTTTCTTCCATATGCTCGTCAAGTTCTTTCCGCATGGAAGATTACAGACTACGGCTAAACGAGACGAAAGCTTTATTGGGTATCCTCTTCTGAGAGTGTCTGCTAACCAGTGGTCAGACATGCGGGTACGTACCCTCTTTTATTTTCTCACTGGGAAGACTACGAGCTTCCGTGGAAAGATGAGGTTTCCCGCTGCGAGATCATGTTTTATATAAGCACCGAGCTTAAAAGTTCTATCGATACCTGGTGTGATGGCAAGGCTGTGCACACCTCCCATATAATTCTTTTACTTCTACTGTCTTTAACGTTAACCCTATGAACTAACCTGATGTTTTGAGGTACTGATATTCTGAGATCTATGTGTTCTAGCATGGTACTAATATGTACTAACAGAGTCCTATTAGAGGTTTTACTCGTCAATCCTCTACATTCTCCCAGGACATGCACACTTGCCAAATCTCAGAGTAATTTCATCCCAAAACCGTTCGTGGCAAAGACCTCCTCTCTTCTTCTCCATGAGACACTATACAATTGCGTCTTTCCCATCAGTGCGAGTGAAATGGAATAATCTATACTGGGCTTCCGTCTTCCTCTGTCCTTTTGACATTTTCAACATAGAAATGTTTCCTATCTTAAACATGTTTTGATGCCCTTCTTAGCTCTTTACTTGCCCTCATTCTTAATTATTTTCACTGATTCAATCATAACAATCTACCCGTTTTAACCTTATCCACTTAAATAATGACATCTTATTTATTGCTCTCAAATACTTTGCTTATATCTAATATAAATCATTCCACCTTCAGACGTATATATTCATGCTATTCCTTCTTTCATCCACTTCATTACACTTTCTAATCAAAGGCCTATCTTACCACATATTATGCTAAATATTTTGTAATTTCTTTCAAAATATGGTAGTTATTTTCTGCTTTTTCAAGAGCTTTAACATTATAAAAATGGTCTATAACAGGTTATCTGTTTATCTGTGATGGATATTCTTACCTGATTAGTTACATCTCAAAACTTGTGCATTTCATAGCTTGCGTTGCTTGAATTATAATTATATCCGATATCTCTCGTCTTTTTCTAACTTTTGCCTTCAATTTTGAGTATGTGAAAGATTTAGTCCCTACCTAATACTACCTAGAGGAAATACAGTGGATCACTACAAAAATTGCTCTGAACACCAAGCTTCCATAACTATCCTCTTGTATGTCTCTTAGCATACAAAACATAAAGATTATGAGAGTTTTATCAAGATCTGAAATATGCTACACGCTGCATACGGTTTATCCTACTTTCTAACATTAGAAAGAATGTTTAACGTTTGAATAATCGATACGTTTTCGCAATCGTTTTTAATGCTCGACTGTAAAGTATTTAGTTAAAAGTATAACTGTACATCTTCTTTTAGTCTATCTTGACGTAGTGGTCAAGCACTTACAGTTATTTTCGGAGAATACTTTCTTGTCAATTCTTAGTCTTATATAATAAATCTATATAATAAGTGGTGTTACTCTGTGTTCCTCAAGGTTTTGTCCTACAGCTCTTTTCATACTTTTCATTGTTAAAAAAGACCTCTTAAAATCTTCTTTAACATTAAAACTATATCTAAAAATATTAATAACCTTTATACGATAACCTCACACATTATTCATTACTCCTTTACATTTTTCTGATAGACGTACCATTTCTAACAACAATTAGCTCACGCTTAGAGAGCACCCTTGGATCAACTAGCATCAAAGAAGAATGTTAGTCAGGTACATTCCAGTCATTATAATAAAGGACAAAGGTTGTTTAAAGTAATCTAAAAACCAGTTCTCCTCCATCTGTTACCACTCTCCACATAATCTTTCACTACAGCTATAACATTTTATTTCCAGAGACATAACTCTCAAATTCCAAAGTCTTTAAGAGTTTCTTCTGTTAGTGATTTTTATCTCGTAACCTTAAATGAGTAAAGGTTTACTCATATATACTTCTCTTTTATAACTTAATATTCTAAGCTTCTCTATATAAAGTGTATGTGTATGATGTTCTGAGGCGTTAATTTATACCGATAATTTCTTCACACCACCTTCAGTTGGTTGGAGCTTTTAATTAGTGGTGTGTTGTAGTCATTCGCCCCTCTCTGTTGGTGATATTAGAGATATTTCTCTCAACGCATCTGGATTGATTCTTACTTCATCACTGTTCCTTGAGTTTTTAATAGCCTCATTAAATGATTTAAGTTAACCGTTTACTCTACTGCACTTCTATTCTTATATTATTATTTACGCTAGTTCTCAGGAAAAAATCTCAGAAATTGAAACCTTAACGATATGAATTGGAGAAGGAGCTGGTGAAAATAGTGGAAGTGAATAGACATATCTTGTTACTGGAGTAATTAGTCAATAAGTGCAATATTGGTATGTGTGCTTAAGATATGTGAAGATATCATTGTTAATCTTTTATGAGAAAAGATATTAATAGTAGATATCTTATTAGTACCCTCGAGTGAGAAACTAGTATATTGGTAAGGATGAATGTGGATAAGATAACATCTATAAGTTTAATTTTTGTGCATATTATTTATATTAGTATAATATATTGCACTAATGTCATGTAGTGGAAAATAACCTCCATATTAATAAATTAATATTATTTGTGTATATATCCTACAGAGAAGAAGTAAGAGAATTAATGACTATATATTATTAATTAGTGAGTTAAAATTATTATTACTGATACACCATGTAAAATAAGAAACATAACGTTTTGGAGTTTGTGATGAGCGAAACCATGGATTTCCTAGAAAGGATGGGTCCCTGCGGTGGATGGAACGAAAACGAACAGAGTTAAACCAATAACAATAGTGTTTTCTACTAAATCTTAAGATTAAATAAGGAGTGAAACAAACTATCGGAAATGATGAAGAATATGGAAAATCATTAAGCAATAGATAACAGAAATTTAGAAATATAAGAGAAGTAGCAAATTAGACTATATCAGAAATTAAATATATCACTATACATCCCATTATAATCATATATATATCTATACTAGTAATTAAATTTAGATAATAGCCCTCTTATATATTAGATTAAATAATATTAAATTTATTATAAAAATTAAATATAATAATTATTATTAAAATAAATAATAATAAATATTATGATTATATATATATGTTCGTAGATAAACAAGAGCTAAAGATGATAATTAATTAATATATTAAATCTTAATAATATTATAAATGTATATATATATATTTTCTTATTACTTTTATTATTGTAGCTAATAGTGTATGAAACTACAATCAGTACAATCTCGCGCAGCTCTTAAAGCAAGTGAAGACCAAGCCGCCTCTCTAGGCGACCCCCTCCATACACCAAGCTCTGCTTGTTTTCTTTCTATTAAGTGAGGAATCTTGAGTTAAAATGATTATTTAATCATAATATCGATTACTATAACTTCTCATAAATACTTTTGATTCGCTGTAAGGTCCCTATGAACAATAGTAATTTTATTTTAACAATATCTCAGTTCTAGGATTCTTCTCATAAAAATACAGTCAACTATATTCACCTATTACATATTTATATGCACCCTATATAACTCATTATTGCGCTCTCGAATATCATTGTCGCACGTCGGATAGAGAATTAAACATATTTACTAAAGTGTGTTTTATTTTCAATAATATCACGAGATTTATCTTTTACTTATCTCAAAATTATTATCTTCATGTAACACAATTGACAAATCCGCCCTCCTCCCGATGAATATCAGCCAACACAACCCATCCTTAACAGAGTGATGGAAACTGATACCTCTCTACTAAGTAAAATGTAGGTCTAGATACTTACTTTAGCTAAATTTAGGATTAATCCTTTTGGATCCGGGGACGATCTAGGCCTGTAATTCCATGGTCAATAAATTTACATTTTCAAACTGGACGCTATTTGCTTCATTATTTTAGAACCAATAAACGGCGGATTGCCTAAAATATAACTTAACATTAAGCTGGATAAGCATTTTTGTATCCGAAGGGACTGTAATTGAACAGGCCATATATACTCTAAGGAGCCAGAGGGTCATAATATGTCGTAATCTCCAGAGTAACTTTATACATAATGAAATCTATTTGTTATCTTATTTATTATTTATATATAAAGTGAGTATTTCTGTATACACATTGCTGTGTCATCAGATATAAGTTCATGGAGTTGGTAGAAACGAAATGTTTTCCTACTCTTGTGAAGTATGGTCGGAGTAAGTCACTGGGGTATTTGCCTCATATGATGTGATCCTCGTATTGTTTGCATCAATACCAAATACGGATTTATATTTTTTGCGTCTTTATTTAATAAATTAACGTTTGTGCTCTCGATGTATGACTGTGTTTAGCGAGCAGGTATCGTTTGTATTATCTTTGGATACCACCCGGTAATGCATAATCCAGCGTTCCACTTCCATCAATTCATTGTTCTAGTCTGTGTAAGCGATGTGCAACAAGGTTATCTAACCAACAAATTTCTATAATGCTTATAGTTTGTTGGTTTTTATAGATTTCGCGCAAAATTTCTATTTCCAATAAACGCAGCTCACGATAAGTAATTACCAAGAAGTTGCCACATCCGCAAGCAGGGTCTAAAAATTTCAATTCACTTAGCTCTTTATTATATTCAGTTAATTGTATATTAATGTTTTTCAGATTTTAAGCTCTCTAATAACTACTATAGTAAAAGAGTGCGACTCTCGCTCATATCGCGATAAATCCCTAGTGGAGTTGAAACTAGTGCCGCTATGTATAACCTACGGCACGTAGGTATGTACTGATTATATATTATTTTATTAGTATTACTATTCCACGCAGTAATCAGCGAAAATAATATTGGAGCGTATGGTGTATTTTCAAAAAGCCTAGGTGATGTTATTTAGGGTATATACTAACCTATAAGAGGATATGATTAATCTTTTAGGGACAACTAACGTTCCTAATATCAAGTATGATATAATAGTTAGTTTGTATTCTTATGCAGTATGATCCGATTAATTTTAATAAAATATTTCAAGCGTAATAGTTTATATTTAATAATGATTAGATAGGATAGACCTTAGAGGTAGATAGGATATGATAGATAATAGAAATAGTAATAGCAGTGTTATAACTAACCTCAAAGAGTGATGAATATTCGTTGAATGTTACCGGAATGAATTACATACAGAAGAACTGATATAGGAAGAGGTTTAGAACTGTGGCATCTTCTTCAATGACAACTTACCATTATAAGAAACTGGGAAAGAATCCAATTAAGCTTGAAGGCAATAAAAGAGAGATTAACGGTTATGTACGCAAATATTATAAAACTATTGTAGCAATTATAGCAAATATCCAATAGTCACCGTAACTAAAATATATAAATTTAAATATTAGAAATAATATAGTTAGTAATAAAACAACATTTTTTCCATAAATCTCTACTTCGCAACATTATACATAATGAAGAATTAATAACCGTAAAAGAGCGTACCTTGAAAAAGGGGTAGGGATTATGTGCGGGACAACTTCTTATACTAATTATAATTCACGTTCCTAAATATGTTACGGTGTATGACTTTAAGGCATATAACGAACTTGTGATTCGTGCAGTGTGGCGGTTCAAGTAAAAGAATTTTAAAAGTTGCATACCACAAAGAGAGACCACATAAGCCAGCTTTCATACAATACCTATCTATGTTCTATTTACCTCAAGGATATTATAACAGGTCGTTATGGATAATATTAAAAACATACATACTGTTTTTCTTATCAATAAACCCAATAGTAATGTTACTGTTTTTCAAAATACAAAATCTGCTTTTTTTCCTAAGAAATCCTCGTTTACCACAAGGAATTTAGTAAGCGTATTTCTATAAATAAACTGTAAAAAAGTGTTCAGTTAAAAGAAATTTAAAATGCCGCCGACATGCATAAATATAAGTAACTGTAAATAAGGGCAGAAATTTACATAAATATTTATATATTAGTGTAACTCGAAAGTTTTACAAACAGTCATATGCATGAAAGCAATAATTACTTTTTTTGCGATCCGTATCGTGTAGTATGATACAAGAACGTCTTTTAAATTAAACGGGATATAATTGCGGCACTGTTCCGAATCTCGGGGGTTCGCACTTGTCGGTGCGCTATCTTGACGATCGTTGCTGTGACATTGTCGAGCTCTACTGAAGTCACAAAATACTAGGGTCCCAAGAAATTATGATCTAATCCTTGAATCGTGAGTTTCTGTAGTCAAAGTAGTTTAATGGAGGTGATTATTCACCTTCAAATGTATGTATTATCTATATGAAATAATGATGTATAATAGACTTTTAGTGTAAAAATAAAGGAAACAGCCTTTTATACAAATCAGTATATTAACTTGAATGCACCGGCTTAAACAGCCTGGGATATAATGCATATGGATTTTAAACTGATGTATGGTGGGGTGACCTTGAATAAGGAATTAGAGATAAATACACTCCACACCTGCCATCAAATACTAAGGTTATAAGAGATCAAAGCTTCTGAGCATTTCTGAGAAAGGAACGATAAATAATATCTCACTAAAATCTACATACGAGGTCATATAGATATAAGGATTACTTGATCCTAATCAACATAATGTATAATGAATATAAAAATGTTTTCCTTTAACCTTACCTAAGCTTAAGAAGGATCTTTATACCGATCCAGTATGTTTTTTCAGTTTTGAATTATTATAAAAATTATTAAATAATATATAACTCAAAATATAATCTCCGTCAGATCTGGTATTTCTGTACGGAAATTACACTCTAATTGACTTCCTTCGTTGGTATATAGGCTTTTAAACAGCTCTTGGTAAGATTACAAAAAGAGACTATCGCTAAGATAGGCAATATAAATCTCGCCCTTTAAAGCGTAGTATAAAATATGCACCACACATTTATCAGAAAACCAAAAGGTCAGTTTGGAAATATATTTTGGCGCCGTGGAAAACCTGTGTAGTGGCTAAATCCGCACCTGGTGATTATCAAAAAAGGATATGATACTCTTAAAATTTAGCTCGCCCTAAAGTATTTTATTTCAACAGAGTTATACAGAGAACTTTGAGGTCAGTTCGCTATCTGAAAGGAGTTGCAGGAGTTGTAATGAGTTTTATCTCTGTATGTATAGGATTTGTCAATTGTACATAGAGTAAATATAACTAATAATAAAGAAAATGAACTGAATATAATTTAAATAAAAAAACTTTAAAATATTTTTATATGTAACATCCTGAAATGCGATAAATATAATTAATAAATGTAAGTTATTAAATAATATTATTATTTATCTAAAATAAAAAAACATATAATGATTATTAATAAAAAACATGTTATGCCTAGCAGAGAAGAACTTATTGTTGACTATTTTTATATCATCTTAAATTACATGGCATAAAGTATGAATGTATAATAAGCTAAATAAAGTCTAATAGAACAAAACTGAGTTGCATCAGCTTGGATGCTTTAGAGGTATGGTGCTAGGTGGGCTGGCACTTATAACTGTATTACATTGATTTTTAGATTAAAACTCTTGTATCTTAAAATTATATACGTTTTAATAAATTTCAATAAAAATTTAGTATAAAAAGTATTTTATTGAAGACATGTTAGCTGAGCTGAAATTTAAAATCAGCATTTACAGCTACATACACTAGGCCATAAATTAATAAAATTCTTTTGGAAACCGTTATTAAAGAGAAATTAAAATGTGCCAAAGGAAATTTAAAACTTTTGCTGATAATTTATATTAATTTGAGTAATGAGTAATATAAATGTACGTGTGAGTAATTTAAAACATCATTAAAATTTTTTAATAATTATATACATTAATGTGTGTAAGTGTAGTAGTGTATAATGTGTGTTATGTTTGCTGTGTTGTGTGTGTGTGTTGTGTTGTGTGGTGAAATTTTTTTTTCTTGTGGGACATATTTATTTCTAATAGACAATAATTTAATATCTCTGAAATAAGCCTTCATACTGGAGATTTTACAAACACCTATCAGTCATGTGAATAAATAACCTAATAAAAATAAATGAATAATACATGAAGTATCAGTAAAATATAATATCTCTGAAATAAATAAAATTGAAATAATAATTTTACAAGCACATTTCCAGTGATATTATAAAGAAAAAATAAAAAAATAAAATTATATATTGCGATGACAGTATTTCGTATTATCACTCATGAACGTCCGGTTCAGTAGTGCTATAGTGTTTAATTAACATGATGGAGTTTGAGGTTCGGATATGCAAAAGTTCTAGTCTTTCTAGACACAGGATCTATAATACCAGAAGAGGAAACATTGAAGTTTAAAAAGTCTCTCAACGTTAAAGAGCTGAGTGAAACACAAAAAGCATTTATCGTAATCTCCCCCCTATAGATGTTAATATAGGTAGCACCAATTCTATTAACCTACTGGATCTCTACTCTTTAAGGTACTGTAATGTGGGGAAGAAATTCTATGCAGTCGTGAAGGCTCTAAGTAAAAAACATATCGAGATTAAAAGTCGGAGTTAATAAATAACATGCCAAGTTTTAGAGAGCTCTAGCTAAAAATAAAAACTGAGTATAAACTCAAAAGCATATCTAAAGCACCCTTGTTTGCTATGTAAACACCTTACTTATTGGATTTACTGATTACTTTTCATTTAAAGGTTAAACTCGTAATTATATTTTTAATAAAAATATGTAGTTTTTTAATAGCAGTTAAACACTAATGATGTATTAAAGCTAAGTAAAAGCAAAAGTGATAGCGGAGATAAAAGCACTAGTGTTAGAAGTCAAACAACAGGTAGCAACCCCCATAAACCAACCTCTTCTTGCGTTGCTATTACTTTCTACACCTCAATTTGCATTTTACTATAACTGTCTTTACTGTTTATCTGTAATTATTTTAAATATGAGTATGTTGAGTAAAGCAGTAAAAGCATAAGTGATGATAAAAGCAGAGAGATTACTATTGAGTTAACAAGCAAGTACATAGCAGAAATAAAAACAAAGAGACAACTAATCCAACCTCTCAAGGTAGGGAAGAGGAATTAACACCCCTCTATGTCAAATATTACTGATATATACCGGGTTAAGAGGTATATAAGTTTAATGTTAATTTTTTTATATGAAAGTTGCAAAACTAATTTATAAAGTAAGCATAAAATATTAATGGTTTGTATAGTATCAGACGACTGCTGGTTGGTTTCATAGTCGACAAGCAGACAATGTTTTAAACTAATTTCTCACATGCTCAATCTTAACACAGGGAGAGAGTGAAGGTTTCATATTAGTAAAAGTGATAACACACGCCACCTGCGTTCTTTGTAATGGAGGGTGTATACAGTTTTTGAGGGTTCACGCGGATACAAATGCGTGTTGGTTCTCAATAGAATATACACTGTGATCTCGCTCGTTACCCATGTGATGATTAAATAGAGAGAGGGTAATGAGGAGAAGCGCACCTCATCATAAACGCTATGGCCCCGTGGAGTGTGGTTCACCTCTCGGCCGGTGCATCTCCTCGCCTGCCGCCGGGCCCCTAAAATATATATTTGTGAGCCATGCGGTCTGCTATTAGCGCGTGACGGTTGCGGTATTATCTATGTACTGCTATATAGCGGTAATATATGGCGCCTGCGGTGCGCCACGCGGCGGCAAGGTGATTACGCTCTCGGAAATTATTCTCACTGTGGCCTGAGCGGTCACACGCGAGTTAGGTGATTTCGCGCACGTAGGTTTTACATCTCTCGGGTCGCGGACTTCTTATGAATAATACTATGATATTTATGCGGTCTACTCTCTGTCTCATAATTTGTAATTCTCTTTAGATTATATTATAATTCTATCATGCTATGAAGGTATTCTAGAAAATAAACAGTGAGACTTAAACTCTAATATGTAGGAATAGGCATTTCGAGTCAGCTGTATATCATATAATATACACCAATTTCGATAATTACCTCCTAACGCATCATCCCTATTATAACTAGGGTATCGTACCACATCTAAATAATCCTCGTAGCTATTTAGCGTCTCAGGTAGGCTTAGAAAAAGGCTTTGAAAAATAGTGGCAACTCTCAGTTGGCACTGATATGTGTGACATCAATTGCGCCGAGTCTATTTGAGTGACAACTCCACTCTTTGCTATCTTCATAGGCAATCTAACACTGGCAACTTGATGTTGTCATAACTCACTTTGCACGTCCTTGGCTATCACTCACCTGTGCATTCTCTATCTGTATAATACAGTTCATGTGATGAACTAATTTCTATTCTGAGAACACTGATAAAATAGAACATTCATCTTCAATGATACTTTTACTCTCAGAGTAGATATGGGAAAATCAATCAAAGCTCCATCAATAAAAGCAGTACCAAAGTCAAAAAAGTTACAATGCCAAAAATATTACCCTGGGGAATACAATAGAAGGGTGATGTCCCTTATATAAATTTAGGTTTCTCAAAAAATTGCCCAAGAGACGACCAAAAGGGATTTAGGCTCCGAAAAATTTATAAGAGTAGTTTGTCGCAAAAATACATCTATGTGGGTATAGTGCATTACAGTATTATAGGGTGCGCACATAAAAATTGGATCACGGAGAGGAATGACCACAGGTGAGGTTTTGGTAAGGTTCTCCGTGTGTGGATTGGTAATAGTCGGTCTAGTACTATGTGTAAATGTTAATTGTCATAGTGTAAATAAATGAGTGTGATAGAATAAATAAGAGTGTCAATATGAGAATGAATGATGGTACTAAAAAACTGACGAGGTAAGTTGCTGTGTCCGTGCTGTGTGTTGTGTATGTAGTGTTCATAGTTTAGCTTTAGATTCGTTATACTATTAGCTATATACTATATATAATATTATAGGGGTGGGTGATTAGTATGGTAGTAATCGGATTGTTCAAGTGAAAGTTAAATACTAAGTGTGATTGTGTGTATAAAGTTATTAAATCTGTGTGGTTGTGTGTTAGTGTGTTTTATAAGTAAATACACCGGCGTGGTGTAGTAGGTATAATCTAGTGGTTGTAGTAAGCTTAATAATTCTATATATGTGTAAGTGCAATCTGTATGTGTTAATTGTAAAAGACATCTGTGTTGTGAGTGTATAGTAATCTGTATAGTAGTATAAGTAAATCTAGGTAATTTGAGTTGAAGTAAATCGTTGTTAGTGAAGTATGCATAATATATATATACCATAGATTTTAATGTATATTATATTATAACTAATATTGTGTTGATGTCACTTCAGTTAGTGGTTAAATGTAAGTGTTTCTAACGTGTCATAGAAATGAATGGCATGTCCTGTTCTAAAATGCTTGCCTATAAGTGTATATATAGTGAAAAAGACGTATTGGTGCATGAGAAGGTTTACTAAGATGATTGTTATATTGTAGGTAATGTGTGTGTGTGTGTTGTAGTATGAGTGTGTGTAGTGTTTGTGTTTAAGTGTGATAGATTTGTGTAGCTTCGAACCGTGACTAGTAGACTGGTCATACTAGCTCGTTATACGCACACGTACACGAGATAGTTGTTTCTATGAACGGGTTAAATGTTAATTTTTGTCAAATATGTAGAAAGTCTTTGAATAGTATAGATTTCATGGATTGTGAATGTGGTGTAATAGACAGTGTTAAGTGTGTGTTGATGTGTGTGTAAACCTCTAAAAGTAAACTCAACTATATATGACACTTAAACTTAACACTGTAGTTGTGAGGTCGTGTGTTGTGTGTGTGTAGGTGTGTCAAGTTTAGTTGAAGATCATCTACTAACAGGTTCAGTTTAGAACCGGAAATATGTGACGGTAATGGGCCACGATGGTCCAAATTAAATTAGCGAGGAGCCAATAATTTACCATGGTGAACTCTGGGACAAGTAGCTTTTGGCAGGTAATTAACAGTGTTAAAACAAGGACATAAATAAGGTACACAGCACTTCAAAAACACGGGTTCTAACGGTCCCTCAAAGAGGGCGTGGCCAAAAATATAGAAAACCCCGATGGTGGGCCAAAATGCTACCCATGGAACGATCCAAAGGGTGGTTTCGAAAAATTTAGGTTGTGCCTAGAAATATATGTGTGACCCATGGAAGCAGCAAAGGGCATTCGTCGCCAAATTAGGGGGTAACAAGCTACAATTCGTTGCTGTAACCTCGCAAATCCGTTTGGGCGCGCACCCTTAGATAGGAATGCGGTTTTTGCAAATAAATTAGGGTTGCCCGAAAAAAAAATCTAGCGCCTTTGCAAATATAATAGGAGTTGCCAAAAAATACAAGAGTGCGATAATAAGGAGGTCAGGCCTTAAAAAGTAAAGGTAAAAAAAATTCACATTGCCTGCCTCAAAAAGCTCAAGTCAGGTAAAATAATCTTGCCGGGTCTACAAATCACAAAGTTAAGGCAGAAAACTGGGTTCAGAGGAAATGGTCTCTCCGCTGTCATCAAGGTCCGATCGGCTTATGCAATATTCCCTGTCCACTATCTACTGATACTCTTATCCTAGTGTGGTTTTAAGGATGTATTGAATTCGATATTATTTACCTCCATGACACCGCAGACAGCGTCATAATTACTATTGGCAATAGGTTAGATAATTTTCATTCTTGATTTAAGAACTATCTAAGCCAGCAAAACACAAAAGGAAATGTAGAAAGGAAAATTAGTAAAAGAAATAGCCATCCCATTTCCAGATTTCCACGAGCTGACGAATGTTTCACGTACTCATAATCTAAGGCACATTTCCTTTTGTGTTTTTTCTGGTATGTTCAAACCGTAACAATTATTTTAAAAGCCAAATTTTGTGTCTTGCTTCATACAGGTGGAATATCGCTCGCCCTAGTGACGTTACTTGAGAGTGGAATGATTGGCCGAAATTGACTATCCACTAGAGTTGATGTTTCACTGTTCTTGAGAGATGCTGGTGGCTAGTATAATAGGGATATAAAGTTCTGTCTACTTCTTGATCTAGAGCCGCATGAAAAACAACACAAATACTCCGTCAATCCATCACCTCATTAAAGAAATGTTGCGACCATGCTTTAAATAAGGGTGGAGAGCGAAGTTCTTCTTAAATAGTCATTAGCCTGTAAAAACTTAATCATTCAACCATTGACTCAAGTAAGAACTAATTTAAAAATAAGGCGAGTATATCAAGGAATCATTTACAGTAATTAATAACCAAGAGCTTAAATATTGTAACTTGCCAAGCAACTTGAATTAATCTGAATATAATATAATATAATATATATATATATATACCTATACCATATATATATATATATATAATATACTACAGGTTATATATTAATAATTAAATATAAATAATAATAAACAACAATTATATATATATATAATGTATATTGTAATTTTATTTATTTTAATATATTATTAGTAGGCCGCTCTAACATAAATATATATTATAATATATTATTAATTTCAATTTTTCTTTTTCATTTTATTTATTTTTTAGAAATTGTCGGGAAAGGCTGGCAGTGTGGTGACGCGTGAGAATCTCAAAAGACAGCACCCAAAGCACCGACTCACCGTACCGACCGCACAGCACTCCCTGCTCTACCGTTTATTTTTCTTCGGCTCCGCCACCGCAACCACAACCGCACCACAGGTCGCCTAGGAATCCCTTTATTGTAGTTTGCGCACGGGCACGCGCTCCACACCGCACTACGTCACGCGCACCGCACCGCACGCTGATCCAACCGCTCCCCGCACCGGCACCACACTCCGCAGACGGCTAGATCGCGTAGTATATCGAGCGCGCGGGCCCCTCAATAACAAATCCCTGCATTATTGTCCCTTGTTTTCCTTATTAATTTTTAAATATTGTTACTTAATATGAGCTATATATGTGAATATCCAATATATCACTACACAATTATAAGTATACCTACATAATATATATATATACTCTCCTATATATATATATAATAAATATCAACTATAATATATACTTATATTATAATATAATCTATATATAATATGAGTAATATATATAATAGATACAGTAATAATACTATTAAGTATATAGCTATAATATATATATAAACTATATATATATATTAATATATATTATACTAACTATACCATAAACTATATAAATAAAATTATATAATAATAAGTATTATAATAAAAAGTGGTGATAATTATAATTAAATATATATATATAAATATAAATGAGTAGGCTCTTTGTATAGTGATTTATATACTCCTAATACTACTACTCACCCTATACCCTATAATTATAATATAATATATAACTCATAATAATACCATATACATATTTATATATCACCATATTTAAATACTATATAAAAATTACTCAGATGGGGATAATATAATATACTCATTATAAATATACCGGATATATATATAATTACTCTTATAATAATAATATATATATATATTATATTAAATTATATAATATATATATATATTATAATATAATATATATAATAAATATATTATTATCTATTATCCCTAAATATTATATAATATATATATATTATTATAATATAGTATATATTTACCCATATTATTTATATTTTATATCTATTATGGACTAATACTCGAAATATTATAATATGATGGGAGAGTAATATTATATGAGTATAGATATATTATATATATAATATATATATATTTTATATAATATAGTAATATTAATTACTTATTATTATAAGTATTATACTACATAAATATATATAATTATATTATTAATATATTATAAAAATATATTTATATATATATAATACTATATAAATATATATATTTATTCATCAAATTTTATATTTTATTTTAATGTGTTGGCGATCATATCTAAATCGAAATTTAAATATAAGGATACTCTCATCATCACCCCTTATATCATTATATATAATATTATAATAATATAATATTATATATATATAATATCTATTTATATATATATATTAATATATATTATATTATATTATATATAAAGTCAGCACCCCCGCACAAGAACACACTAGACCCGCCACTGCTCCAGACAAATAAAATAATGAAAAATATACAACACTTTCTCTGCTCAAAGAGTGCTTGGATTTAAAAATTGGGCATATTACCTTTCTTCTCCATCCCCCCTTATATACCGGCGTTGGTGGTTACTCAAATCTCTTACATACACGGTATCAGCCCAGCCTCGTTGATCCCCCTGGCTAGAGGCGTGGTCAAGGCAAGGTCGAAAAGAAGAGCCGGTGTTGACGAGACAGTGAGGCGAAGGATGAAGACTGCTCAACACCTTTTGTTGAGACACAAAGAAGAGCAAGCGGAATTGAAGATGCTGGAAGAAATAAAGCAATGTGTGTCTCTTATGGAGGAGAAACAATCGATCCTCTGCAAGATCCCTTCGCCATCGCTACTCTCTCAAGAGAAAAAAGTCACTTCACTCTCCAAAAAGTTTTGTTATCACCAGGAAATTCTTCCAGCAGACTGAATCACGTCGTTGAAATATCAACTTCATCTACGTTGCTGCCATCGAGTGTTGCAGTTGGAATATAGGTTCTCGAAGAGCATGCAAGGTGGGATGCTTGTAGTTGGGATGGTTTGCAAAGAATTGACAATATTTTCGAAACACATGTGACTTACCACCAGCTACAAAGTCTTTACAAAATTCAAATACATTTTCTTCTCATTAAATTATATACAAGGATATATAGCAACTTTGTGATAAAATTCAATAAAAATATAAATCATACTTTACTTTCACTACATTTTCCCAATTAATAAACATTTCACAAAACGTTAATTATGCTATAGAGCGGTCTCTATAAGCCAATTTGTTACGGACGTGCAGGTGTGAAAATTACATGTTTCTTACTTCCGACGTGCAATTGGCTTCTATTCGACTTTGTGGAAGAATTGTTTCCGTTTTTTATTTGTTATTGGTTAGACCCCTTTTTTCGCTATATTCAGTAGCCTATAAAGCAAGAGGACGATAGTTAGAATGTTGAGAGGGTCACCCTATTCGGTACAGGTTGAATGAACATCCTTCTTACTGTTCCGCAAGACAGAGGAAAAGTCAACACGTCGGATCCAAGGACGTCTTTAAGCCTTGTATGTCAGTATTAATAGAGGGCAAAATACAATATCTTTTGGAGAGATACATTATTAATCGTAAGAGTTGTGGAGGAATGAGAAGGTGGAAAAACTAAGGAATCGTCTAAAGTGAAATTATATCATGTAGGGCTTTGATTTGTCCTTGAATTCTAGTTCTCAACAACTTAGGTGGAATATGGGAGCCTTTGCCCACATTAGGAAATAATAATAATATTAAAAATAAAATAATAAAATAATAATTAATAATATAATACTTAATAATAAGAAATAAAATAAATTATTAATAAATCATATAATAATATAATAAGAAAAAAAAAATATATAAATAATAATAAAATAATAATAATATATATATATATATATATATATATATATATATACCGGCAATAATTTATACTAATTTTCATTGGAGTTTCAATATTAATGAGACTGCCAGATACCGCTATATTTAATATAAATATATATTTAATTATACCTATCAATATATATAATATTATATATATATATATAATATATATAATTAATATAAATGTTATATATTTATTTAATATTTTATCAATATATATTTATATAGTTTACTTATATAGTATTACAATATATGTAAAATTATTTATACATCTACCCAGGCTATATATATATATATACATATAACTATACTATATACAGTATATATATATATTATATATTATATGCCTACTGAGTAGTAGCTAATATACCCTTAGGAATAATTATATATAATTATATAATATATTATATATATATATTAAGTATATAATATATATATATTCCCTATTATATTATATATAATAATATAGTATATATATGAATTATATATGTATTATAATGTGAATAATATAATATAATTATATATATTATATATGGGAAAGACTTATTATTAGGTCTCAGCCTTACCAACGAAAAAGTATAGATTTCTTTCACTAAAACTTACAATTATTAATATTTTCTTCTTATTTTATGTCACGGGCATAACAAAGATATTTTTCGTATATTTTTAATATTAATTATTCAAATAATTTATTTACAGTAATGTTTTTGAGGGAGAATCTGCCCTATCACATCCCTCTTTCTCTTTATTATATACATCACTCTAATTTGGCGGAGCGCTTCACGACAACTAAAAAACAAAATAAAATGTGACGATGGGTTAATTTTGAGGGGGCATGCCATACCGTTAATAACTTTACGAATAGATGCATTCTCGCCATTATATTTCGTAATTATAAACTACGAGAATAAGTAGTTCGACAAGTGCATATGAAATGATTTTATAATACAATATTATTAATGTAAACTCTGAGAGTTATGTTTGCATACGTGCGTGACCTTTCTCGGAGGCGCTGGTGAATTTCCAAGTTTATCTTTGAGATTCATCACCCTGAACCACCCGCAGCACACTCTTTCTTAAAACTTAACTTAATTGTTGGAGGATAGAGAAGTATTAATGTTGTAGAGGAGTGTGCAGAAGCTAGTAGAGGATACCAATATAAAATCTAACAAAAACTACCAGTGCATCCTATACCTAATAAAAGAATCAACTGTTACATGACCTAAGCTTTCACCTTATTATACACTTACGCACAAGGGAGAAGGTATACTGTGGACATTGTAGAGGAAGTTGTGAAATTTAGCACCAATAGAAATTTTCATTTATATAACATATTATTTCAACTCTCACATTTCATTATTTAAACATAAAATTTATGGAACTATACAATTTATTAAGTTATATTCTACATTACTTTGATTAATTCTTATTTTATGTACACATTTATTTCCAATATAACTATACTATGTGAATTAGGGCCGATGATATATGGTTCTAGTTTGATTCTGCCATACATGCTTTTATTAACTGTACTAAATTATTGCATCTTGCAGGACTATTTTGGCACATATTATTTGGTCGGTCTTGTCAGTAATAATCTGGACAGAGGGTAGTCATAGAAATTAACCTTCGAGTTTTTCAGCGTTACTGTTTTCAATGATGGACGAGGGGGAAGGAGTGCACTTCCAGCCCTGGTCTCACTTTAATGCTCCAGGGATGAGTGGGATTGGTGGCCGCATCATTAACTAGATGCAGCGGGTGTATTCCTTACTGATTCTCTATATGTGCTATCGGCCACGTACGCAGACACAACTAGCACCAGATGGCGAGATAGATCTACCAATAATAACTTCACATCTTCCAAACTTCATCCGACAGCATTGGCTCGTTCAACAAGTCTCTAACGCATAGTTCTATGGAGTAGTTTTCGATGAAGGCCATTAGCTTCTGAATGGGTAGTAGGACGAATGCGTTAAAGTATGACCCGGATCCTAACTCCTCACACACACGCTTGAATAAGTACCGACGAAAACTGCGTCCTCTATCCAGAAACGTTAATTTTCCTTTACACTCCAGCGTATTGGGGATAGAAAATACTCTAGTAATTACCTTTCCACTATTGTTGAATGGTTTTCTTTTGTTTTTTAAAGTGGAAAAAGCAAAGAGAATAACGTGTTATGAGTTTCGTGAAACCTATCAATCCAATGTGTTAAAAGCTACTTCATAGGTTTTGCACCTTGACTAGGCATTTTAAGAAGTCAATATGGACCTCACCTTGAATTTGGGCCCGATACGGCCCTATTGAAGCATTCCTACTGGAGGGCTATTTGGCGAAAAGATTAGATCCGACATGCGCATCACAACTCATGTACAAATTGCTTTACGGACTTTGAGCATATTTTTCCATACAAAGCGCTTTAAGGGATGTCCAGAGGTTTTCTTTAACACCAAAGACTGTAGGAGAATACAGACAATAACAGAAGAATAAGGATTTCTGGAACAAAGCACACAAAGTTGGTGCAAGAGAGTGGAATAGATTCATCAACGACTAGTGAAACCAAGTATTCCTATAATAATAGAGTCTTTATGTAAGCTTAAGCCCGTATTTTCTTGGTTATATAAATATTCTAGGAAGCATGTAAATTTAGTTTCATGTGCTGCTTGGCAGTTCTTGTAGTCAACTTCCTCTACACTCTGGACAAAAGTCTTGACATACACACCTGGAAAATATATGGAAAGAATTGATGCAAGAGCAATAAGCCTTCTCCATCTGTTGAAGAATTCTGCTGGGGGTGAGAAAATCTGTGACACCAAGATCTCCGAGTCGACAGATCTTCTGGAATATGACTTCCTCAGGCATCTGGATCTCCAATATTTTTGAGCAGAAGAGGCTTAAAGCATTAGTTGCGTGAAATATATATCTATTTTATTCGCAGAAAGTGGTAAGGATGGTACCAAATATTGACTCTTAGAAATAGTTCTTGGGTCTCAAAATGTACTCCAAATTATCTTTGAATATTGTCTTCTAGATTTTTGTGATTGCTGGATTTCCTCTTTTAATCTGAAATTAAATGAAGGTATCGCTGCTCCTTGGCTAGCAAGTTGATTTAGCATCAGTCTCTTTTTCACCTGCAGCTCTGATGTGAACTGAGAAAGTATTGTCACAAACACACTCCACCTTTCCTCCTTTTTAGCTACAGAGGTCTGAGTAAACTACTAATTTGGGAAAGTAGCCCGAGCAGGAAAATTCTTTGAATATATACTGTAACCAATTTAAGTAGGATTCAATCGATAACTCTGTAAAAATCCAGCGAAACTGTTTTTTCATTCTCCGTAGAAACTACTACACCTGCCAAGGACTAGTCTGACGTAAGCATCACCGTGACACGCTCAATATTTTAGATTGCTTATTCCGATTAGTAAGGAAATCCAAAGGCCCATATATAACACCTGTGATGTTTGAGGACCGAAGTTTGGCCTATATTAAAGGCGTCTTTCTGCCTCAGCATTCCATTTTACTCTGCGTTGAGAGAAAAGGCGTTTTTTGATGAAAAGAAAGAAGAGGGAGGAGATTAGATTGATCAAAAACTTTACAGGAGCAGCAACGAGCGGAGAAATAAGTTTATAGAGCTGCCCTAGGAAAGAACGTATAATCTTTTGATAGTCTTGGGTTTTGGATATTCAAAATAGCAGTGGTTTTATCCTCATTAGGAAGCATGGAGCCTGCGGACACAGCAAAACCGAAATATGGTAATGCTCCTGAGATTGATCCGAATCATTATCAGCACTTAAGTTCTCAAATTAAAAGATTTTAAACGATCTAGTACCATTTCTAAAATCTTCATGAGTTCATCATGAGTAGAAGTGGCGATGGAGGAATCATTCAAACTATATAGTAAAAATGTTAGGGATTTTTTAGAAAGATATTAAACGATTATGTATTTTTGTAAACTAGTGAGACTCGGTAATAAGCCTTTCTACAAAGTTATATTAATATTATAGAAACTGCCAAAAGGTAAAATACCTAATGTGATTTTATAGCTCTAGAGACATCGGACAATCAGGTGGACTTTTAAAGGTTTTAATAGATGCGCTTGTTTAAGTCTCTCTAAACAGAAAAACTATATAACACCTCCGTGAAGTGTAAGTTCTTCTTTTAAAGTTCATTTACATTAGCGGATAGACTGAATATTTGTCTCGAACTAGCTTCGTTTTTGTCAGTAATCTCAGATCGAGGCAACTATTCGGACTCCAATTATCCCATAGGGGTTTACAGAGGAACGAAATCGGAAAAAAGTCCGCCAAGTGTGAGTGCGAGGCAGTAATAGTACCCCTTTAGCATTTTACGTAACTCCTGCACCTATTCATTCTGGCCTTATCATATAAACTAGTAGAGATTCTGCGATTTAATGTTTAATGGGGAACCCATAACTTTTTTAATATTTTGAATTCATTTAAGAATTTTGTTCAGCGGGGCCGACAAGAAAGGAAATTTGTAGCCTGATTTTCACTTTATTATTAAAATCAGTTTCTTGCGTAAAAAATCATTTTGATATGCATTTACTTATTTCATTTCTTATTTTTTATTCCTTGCGTGGTAGGCTTTACTCATGCTCCCCCAGATATTATTATATTAATTATTATTCCTCTCACATTAAATGTGTAGTAAAAGTGAAAAATAAATCATCAATCGTTAGAAGAGTTTTTCTAAGAGAGAATTATAAAGGAAAGGCGCGGAAGGGAGTTTAGGAGAGAGGAAGGCTAGTAATATAATTAAATCATTTGTTATGAAGTAGTGCTTCAGAATTCATTTCCCTGAGAAGTGAGAATTCACATGATAGACCCAGGTTATGTAGGCATCAATTTATAATATTTGAGCTAAAATCTAGGTTAAATTTATATTTAGTAAAAAAATCTATCCGTAAAATATATTATCCAATACATCAGCAATAAAAAAATTATGTTCGTAATCCCGCTTAGAGCAGAAATTTTAATTTTTTTAGTCTTATACAATCATAAATGTTAACCTGACTTCCATTAGCAGCTGTTAGCAGCTGTCAAGCAAAAGCCTAATAGATTCTTTCCTTTGTTCTGCAGAAGCCTTTAAAAATAGAAAATGAACTCCCTGATCAACTAAGAATAATTGACTATTGAATTAGCGTCATTATATACGAAGAGACAATTAATTTGCAAATTTTTAACATTCGTTACAATTAAAACTTTGGTAGGAATGCAACTGACCCAGTGCAAGAATCTGCATTTTCAACCCGGTCATCGCGGTTATTTTGGCGTAGGAACTACAAGAATTCCAGCCCAACTCACTGCCTGTTCCGGCTTACCATTGATAGTACTTATCCGATTATCCTTAACCACATTAATTCATCTGAAAATCAAATTATTTTCCCTACCTCCAGTATAGGAAGGAAACTTAAACTGACAAGCTCTCCGATACAACAATTGTTTTACGCATTATAGTAGCTTTCACTTGATAAAATAAAGATAATGAACATGCAAACCATGAGATATTTATTCTCATTGAGCATGCTAAAAATTTGATATCAACATTTTTTACTCCTATTAACTGTTTATAATTATTATGTCAAAATTTGGTTGGTGCGTAGCTTCCCTACCCTAAGACTTTCTTGTTTATTAAAACTTACTTTTGTACTTACAAATTTTAACGATTACCACTGGATATAAAACGCAACTTTCTTTGTACAGGGGCGAAACTCCACCCCTATACTTAGTTTTCCTGCGAAGGTAGGGAAAGTAGGTCCAGCATTTTTTTGTGATGGCGCTTGTGCCAAAAAATGAGCCATTTTGCAAGTGCCTTCCTTGACAACCGGTAGCATTCACGGAATGTGAAATAGTAGTAGCAAAGGGTTCCATCCTTTCTAAATCCTGAAGAGTGATCGACGACGGTTAGAACGACCTCTGTCCAGCCAGAGAGAGAGCGACTCTTTCCCAACCATTATCATTACGAAACATCCGTAGATCTAATTCAATTTACATTGTATATGGTGAGGCTCCAAATTTCTGGAACTATTCTTCACTAGTTGATTTGTTTTATTTGGGCCAAATCGAATTGTGTGGAAATGATGGTCTTTCTTTCCTTAGGTCGGGGAATTCACTGCCACTGGTAGGGGATTTAGGTTGGAGTCACAGCATTGAACGATAACCCGAAAGGCTTGGATAGGATTTTGATTTATCGGATTCGTTGGGACTTCCAATTGGAACACGTTCAGCTGAGCTTCGGAAATTCATGAATATCCGCATTCATGGCCCTGGTTCGAGAAACCGTTAATAACGGTCCCAGCATCTCAGGCATAGATACACGATGATGTAACACTCTCTTCATAAGTTTACTTCTTTTGATGTTAAAGCCATTGATGCGCCTGAGCACATTCCAACTATCTGTATGATATGCGATGGGCTTTCCCAGGTTTTAAGCTCCTGCGGAAAATAAATTTTCAGCTTTCTCATTTATACCGATGGAGCCATATAGTTTTCAGTTACAAAGGCGAACACAATTCTTTCAGTTACTCGTCTCTGGTCCGTGATAGGAATAGCCTTATTTCTTGAAGCTTATTTAGATCTCGAAGGTTAAAATTGTAGGACAGAGCAAGTATGAATCTCCGTTTTTCATATATTATAGATCCACTTATAGAAGCACACACGAAGTAAATTCATCATCGTATCAAAACCATCTTTCCCATCTCCCTACCTGTTTCAAACCGATTAGAATATCCTGAACAGAGGAGCCGAAGTTTGGGCCTTCGATGGGCTCGGGTGCACTGTGCAGAGAGATCGATCACTCTCAACCGATGAGTTATTTGGGTTGTGACCATCGTTCCTATTAAACCTTTTAGGGTCCATTGTTTTACCATTCATTATTTCAACATTACTTGATGTGTATAGATAATTCCAAGACGGTGGATTGATTTAAATTTGAACACAAACCTGCATTCTAGTCGAGGGCGTCATCGTTTAATTCAACAATAAAGTATTTTTTTTTTTTTTTTTTTTTTTTTTTTTTTTTTTTTCATTATTTAATTCTATATTTTAATTATGAATATTCTTTTAATTGATTTTCATACAAAAAATCCTAAACTAGATGAATTTCACTGTTCATTTAATTACTGAATTTAAATAAGACTTAAAATGGGGAAGGATACATCTACACAAATTACACAAGCAAATTATTACTTTTAAATGTTTTTAAAAAAAAAAAATTATATAAATATTGTTTACTAAAAAATGTCTGATCAGCTTATAATATTAGTTGTAGCTTACTCATATAGGCCACAAGACGGCAGGACAGATAGTTCACCCGCTTTAGGCATAGGTCTCTCTTTAAACTAAGTACTAGGCCTAGAGTCTTTTAATACGGGAAACACTATAAATCGTAAAATGAATGATATCCAGCGTGAATAAATATAAAGATTTTTTTTCGATTGCTGTCTATAAACAAATGAATGCACTATGATGAGTAATTCCTTTTTATATTTATTGGTTGAATCCTCTCAATCCTGTCAGAGTACCTTAGGCCTATCAGGCTAATTTTTCTAAAATTTTATAATTTTCTACAATCGGATCAAACCTTTTTTAAGTTTTATTTTTTTAACAAGTCGTCAATAAACTTAATCAATTTATTTTCCTCGTATTTTTGTTTAATTCGTATGTCACTCTAAAGGATGTCAACCAACGTGGAAGGACTTAGTCTTGGGTTTTAAGCTTTCCCACTGCTCAAACAATCACAGTTAAATATTTCATTAACAGCTTAACTATAAGAAGTTTCTGCTTTTTATGCCAGTCGAACAAGAATATTTTTCGATATATATTTTATTTAATTATTAAAATTATTTACAATAAGTTATTATTACTTAATTATTACTATGCGTGCGTCTACGACTCTAGCTATATTAATATCTACTCTAACGTCGTATTTGGCGGGCTAGAAATAAAAATAACAAACATTCAAAATGTTGACAATGAGTGAAATGTTTGACAGGTCAATTGCCAACTGATAAATAACTTTACACTATGCATTTCTCCGCCATCTATATTATCCGTAATTATTTACCACAAGTTATTCACATCACATATTTTATTACAAAGAGTAGGTTGTCATAAAAAAAATTTTATTAATGAATTATTTATTCTGTCCATTATATTATAATGTTATTATTATATTTATTATATTATATATATAAATAATATATTATTATCATTACGTATATAGATATAATATATATACTATATATTAATAGTATATGTATATTATATAATCTCTAATATATATATCAGGTTTGATAGTAAAATATATTATAATGATGGCATCCTCTTACGGAATTTTTAAGGCAAAAACAATTATAGTCATGAAAATACTTATTCTGATTAATTCTAAGATTTACACTTAAAAAAGTTTATATGGGAAGCTTTAGTTTCTGGTTCTTCCTTTAGATATGAGACTTTTAATTATTATTATATTATATATATATTTATATATAATATATCTACTACACTTGTGTATAATATTATATTTTATTAATATGTTTCGTTATAGATTATAATATTGAGTGATATTATTTATATATATTATTATTATATATATATATATACCCAGGACTATAGTAATAAGTACACTACCTGAAATATATATATATATATATATATATATATATATATCACTGTGTGTGGAGAGAAAGAATTTCCACAACGTATGCTCTGCGTGTCGTCATTGGCGGTTGAAAGGACAGTGGTACCTGGTTTGGGCTTCCGATACTGCTTATTTTTGCCCTAGAAATATGCTCATGCACACCTCGGACCTGGTCGTGATCGAAATATTTATAGGCTAAACTGTATAAAACATCTTGGAATATGTAATGTTAGGAAATAAAATGGTGAGGAGAATAGAGGGAAGGTGATGGATGTATTAAGAAAGAGTGAATTTGACCTATTTGCTGTGACTTAAACATGGGTAAAACGAAGTGATGAGTGAGGTAAGATAAAATGTGTATGTGCTGGAGTGGAAAGAAATGAGAGAGAGAAAAAAGGAGTTGCGATTCTAATGAGCGATATATGGCACAGAGCTATGATGGATTTTGTTTGTGAGTACTAGAATAATAATGGTTAAATTTAAGTTTGTGAAGGTTAAGGTATTTGGATTTTTGTGGAATTGCAACAGGCGTATGACAGGATTAATAGGGAATCTCAATGTCAGGCGTTAATGATATATGTTGTTGGTGGTAGGTTTCTGAGTAGAATTAAAAGTATGTATGCCGATAGTGTAGCGTGTATGAAAATAAATGGAGTTTTGAGTGAACGATTAATAGCGGAGTGAGGAAGGAATATGTTTTGTCTCCGTGGCTATTTACTTTGTAAGTGGATAGGGTGACTGAAGAAATTAAGGTAATGGTTGCAGAGGAGGGTGTTAGACTGATGGAGAATGGTAGAAAGCAGAGGGTACCTTGTTTATTGAAAGCAGATGGTTTGAATTTGTTAGTTAAATCTGATGAAAGTGTGAGAAGATTGGTAGAGAGGTTTGGATGTTCATTTAAAAATAAAAGTAGATAAGAGCAAGGTTATGATGGTAGGTGAATAGAGTCCATAGTAGTGTGAAATAACGTTAGATGGTAAGCAACTCGAGCAAGTATCTGAGTTTAAATATTTGGCTATATATTGGATGAAAAGTGAATGGATGATGCCGAGTGTTATAGGAAAGTTGGGAGTGGTAGAAAGGTGGGTGGTGCAAGAAATCTTTGGCGAAGGCAAGGGGACTAAGTCTTGAATGAGCTAGGGTTGTGTATGAGGGTAAGTAGTTATCGATCTTAATGTTTAATAGTGAAACCAGGGTGTGAAATAAGGGGTATAGATCTAACTTGCAGTCTGTTCGGATGTATAATTTTATTGGAGTATTAGGTGTTAGAATGATTGATAAAATGAGGAATGAGCGTATTAGAAAGTTGTGTGATGTAATGAAAAGAGTAAATGAGTGAATAAATGAGAGTGTAATAAGGTTGTTTGATTATTTGAAAAGGATGATGGTAATCTATTGGTTAAGCGGTTCAATAGTAGTGAGTGCGTCGGTCATGCGACCGGCTCGGATACAGAAGAAAAAGCAGTTTGAGTAACAAATACTTTTAATAATGATTCAAGCGAGGATAATGGTGCATAATAGGAGTAAATGGCATGGCTTTGTGAGGGGACATGGTCGTGGGTTTGGTTCAGGAGATGAACTCCAACACTAGTGATTAACCACAGTCGCTGTATTTGAAGCTCTAGGGCAGCGGTGGCCAACCCGTGGCGCATTGGATTATTAGAAGTGGCGCATGGCTACGGGCTACGTTTTGGTATTGATCTTTATAGAAGTGGCGCATTGCTAGGTGCTACGTCTTTTGGTGATTTCGATATTTGTAACTAGAGCTACGTCGAGCCTACTTTCTTGGCGCAATTTTCATTTAAGTGAAAACTACATTTCTTCGATTTTCATTTTCAGAAATCTTGTTAATCTGGCAAAATTCTCTCTTAACATATCTTGACATCGTCTAACTTTTGGGTAATGATATTGTTGATTGCGTTGACCTCATATTCAATTATATTTTCCGCAATCACTTCTGTTTGAACTATGATCTTTAAATTTCCGTGTAATAAAACATTGTCAATGATCATCCAAGTTGAAATTTTGTGTTCATCAGTGATAGTGAGACAGTGTTCCCTCATATTTTCAACATCTTGTTTAGATTTTCATAAAGAAGTTTAATTTAGAAATTAAGATGCGGTTTTTTTTTAAAATCAATAGAAGTTCTTAAAATATATTAATAGATATTCATTCATTAATCTTTCCCTGTGATTCTCTTTATATATATATAATAATATTTATCTATTATAGTATCATCGTATATTATAGTATTATTATAGTATATACTATATAGTATATACTAGGTTAATTATATGTTCAGAATTTATTTATATCTATATATATTTATCTCCTTATATATCTTATATTAGGTTCGGTATATATCTTATATCTATATATATACTATATACGTATATAATAATATATGGCGCTCTGACTCTTCATCGTGATAAACAATTGGGTCATGGTTGGCTCAAAGGTTGGCCAACCCTGCTTTAGGACTATAGTTTAGACCTAGCAGTCTAAGGGTGTGATAGGATGATTTGTTTTAACGGGAGGAGGGGGGGGGGGGGGGTGGTTTTTTCCTCTTTGCGATTTAGGTACATGTTCTTCATCTTATAGCTATTCTTTGCGTCCGGTCCGGTGTATGTTTTGAGATCCCACCCTCCAGTTGTCGTGAGGGCTGTAAGCGGGAAGACTCAAGGGAAAATTTATTATCTTCAGTATATATTATTATACTATATTCTATATTATACTATATTATACCGGGGTATAGTTATATATATATATATTATATATATAGTCATTATTATATGTTACTATATTATATTATATATATTATAACTCGTATATATATATATTATCATACGTATATATCTATATATTAGTTTATATCTTCTTTAAACAGTATCTATTATTATTATTATATAACTTTAATTATTTATATTTATGATTATGTATATATATTACTTCCTATACGTTATATATATTCAGCATATCTTCTCTAGTACTTCTCTCTCCTTATAGTATAAATATTATCACTGTTACATATCTCATATATACGTCTCTATATCTCTCCTATTCTTCATCTTCCGTCTATCCTCTATCTTCCCAGTCTCTCTCTCTCTCTCATTATAGTATGATTCGTAGTATAACACGGGTACACATACTTTGATTTATATATAAAATATTTTACACAAAAAATAGAGCGTGTTTGGGGATTGGTTTTATTAAGAAACAATTTAAATTAAAGAAATTCGAAATTAAATAATTTATTATACATATAAATATATTAAATATAATAATAATATAATATAATAATTAATTAATTTTATAATAATTAATATAAATAATAATAATAATAATGATAATACATAATAATAAAATATTCAATAATATATAATAAATAATTAATAATATATAATAATATATAATAATAATTAATTAAATAATAATAATTAATATAATAATATAACAAATTATAATAATAAATAATTAATTATATATATATAATAATAATACATAATTATAAATAATATAAATAATAGTATATAAATTAAATTAATAATCATAATAATATTATAAATAATTATATAATTATAAATCATTAAATAATATATATTAGATCTATCATATAATTAATAATCTTAAGCGAATCAATACTCAAACAATATACTTATATTCATAAAATATAATTAAAATAATAATATTCAAAACTAATTATTAAATTGATATTATATATTTTCATTGTCCCATACTACAGTAGGTATAAATAGAAAATGTAAAGATATAATAATAAAATCTTATCTTACTCGTACTCGATTCAGTGACTTCTCATCAATAATTATCTTCATTTTTTAAGATCAATGAATTAAAAGAGTAAAATATATGTACTTTATAACAAACCAACACACAAAACCTATCCATCACACAGATATACTTCCCAATACAATATATCTTTAATTGAGTCTCAAACCTAACACCGAACATATCTAATATATCACCGACCATCACAACAACTCCTTTACATATTCAACAACATACATTCAATAATGACCTAACTCATGTATCGCTCATCGGACATTTCTAATATTTTCGCAATACCTGATGTGCTGGTCAGTCCAAGGCTCCTGACCAAGCTTGCCGAGTCCCCCTATCTCATCCATAATGGCTTCCATTGATGGTGTTTAATGCTATACTATATATAATACTATATTACTGTATATATATATATATATATTAGTATAACTGAACAATTATTATTCCTATTTTATATTTTATATTTATATACTCACATCACTATTAATTATATTATATATTAATACACTATTCAAGTTTAACTTACTACTATTATTCTAATAATTCATCATCTCATATCCACTTTATACGTTTATTTTATTCACTATATCTATTAGTTCTCTAAATAATTATTTCGTTTTCGCCTAATATATCTCGTATATAATATTATTATATCATTCTACTATAGGAATTAAAACGTTCCATACTGTTTCTGATACGTAATAGTAGTATCAGTCCAAAGTGTATGTTCATGTAATTTAGTATATGATCGTGCAAATTTAATTGTTGATATTTTTAATAGAAAATAGATCTTTTTTTTTTCATGCTTTTTAATATATCTATATAGTAATAGTATACTGTTTATTTATTATATGCGATTATACGAATCATTTGATTTACTTATTTATATATATATATATAACAATATATTTTTCATATATTCTATGCCGATATTTACTATAGCACGCTTTATATAGTTTATTATTTATTACCTACTTATACTTGTTCACTTATATACCTACTAATGTAATTGTTCCAGGCTACAGGCAGTGAGGTGTACAATGGTGCTGTTGAAAATAGTACAGTCATAATCTATGTCCCTGTTTCATATAGTTTGTGTTGTTGGATCTTATATATAATCAATTTCTTCTTTTGTAGTAAGAGATTACCACCGTTTCTAATATTCAACAACCTTCCAATCTAGCTATATAATAGTAGCCAAAAACTGCAAGGAAATCTTAATCATAAAGGGTAAAAGAAGTAGAGGCATGTAATACCTCTGGGGTGCACTATTCCACCACAAGTTTGGTTAGTTAAACAAACTCATCAACCCTACATTTCTCAAGCCTTCTTCCTACTATTTGCTTAAGAAGGACTTCAACGTTCGTGCATGGAGATCTGTTTCTAGGAAGCGCATTTTTCATTACTGTTACAAATTTATTTGGCACAATTTTGCAATAGATCTACCTTCCAAAATTTTCTACATCATTCGCTTCTCTCTTCTCAACTACATTTCTTCCCCCTCATCCTCTTCTTTACATTTCTTTCTATTGACCCAAACTTCTTCTCTCTCAGTCTTGTCCTCTCTTGGGTGTTCTATCTTGTATGCTATATTACACACACACAAGCACACTCTTCGATCAGCATTCAATATATGAAGCTATTAGCTGCTACCTTCTTATTGTACTTACCAGATCTTCTTAAACCTACATTATTAATCTAATAACTAAAGCAGACTTAATATCTTAAAGGTATAGTAGTAGTAGTAGTATACGTTCATATTTTTAGTATCCATATTTATTAATTAGCTTATGTATTAGTACATACAACAATTAGTAGTATATTATTAATTTATTATTTATTTAATAATATATCATATAATTATTTTTCGTCACCATTTATATTATATTATATCTATCATTATTAATAATTATATAATGATTTCATTTTATTTTATAGATATACTCTAGCATGAAATAATTGAATTATACCATCTAATAAGTATATGAATATTATACCTATATATATATATATATATATATATAATATTATATTATAATATACACTATATTATTATACTAATATATATATGAATATATAATATATATATATATATATACTATATATATATATATGATGATGTATACTATATATATATTATTATATATATCTATCTAATATATCTATTATATATATACTGGTATATATATCTTACCTTGAATGTATATTAATACTCTAGTATATATATATAAATAAGTAATATCTCATAGTGTTTATTATTAATATTCCTATTATTAATATTGGAAAATGGATTAAAATATAATGTTTATATTCTCCTTATTTCATTTATTATAATACTTATCATGATACTACTCATATATCAAGGTTGACAGAAAGCCGGCACGGGCCTCACACTTCATCTACTCATTAATCCTAACTCGGGCTTCTCCTCTCGCTCTTGCACGCTCAATTCTCCTCGACTCGACATCCCTTAAGCCCCACCGTATATAGGTTCTCATTTTTTTTTTTTTTCTTTGATCTTACTACTTTCATCTTTGTTTAACTGGCAAAGCAAAACCTCTCTGGAAATTTTTTTATCACTTGGTATTTCTCAAGCTCATTTAAACTCTCTCTTTGGTATCGCCACCTTTTCAATTTTTCCTTACAGCGCTTGTTCTTTTTTGTTTTTTCTGTTTTGTCTCCTAATTAATTGTCTTCAGCGAATGTATTCGGACGTCCTTAAATAGGATCCTCATAGTCCATCTTGGCGTTTCTGGGGATATTTGGTGTGGGTATTTTATACGAATTAAAGCCCGAAATGTCTTTAAGTTTGCCATGCTAGTTTACTAATATTACTTCATATTTGCACAGAATATCAATGTTAGCAAATAGTTTTAGATTCAATACTGAAAACCATTCTGTAACTCTCTACTATTCTACATAGAACTTTTAAAATATTATTTATTTATAAGATTATCTTATTTTATCTTTTGACGTTCATTTTTGACTTAAATATCTTGGTTCAAACAATAAAATAAGATAAATAATGCAAACAATATAAATATATATATAAAGAATATGTCTTAATTTTTGTTTCGAAGTACAACTCATAAATTGCGAGACTTCTTCACGCTCCTTTGTTTGACCAGTGTTTCTAGTACCTTGTGCTAGAGCTCTCGCTGATAAAATACTGTGTAAAATCTTGAAATACGTTTCGAGAGCTGTTCATTAGCTTATTCGAACTTGCCTTTATTTTCTCCTTCGTCAATAAGCTAATACTCTCCATTCCTGACGAGGTCAATGTAAAGATTTCTTAAGTCTAGTTATTGAGATCAGTTTTTTGGTGGAACAGCTTTTTAGTAAAACAGCACTCGCCTACTAATTACACTTCTAACTCTAATTATCTCTCTCTTCAAATATCTGAAGTTCTTAAAAATTTTAAAATTTTTATCAACTAATCATTCTATCACTATTCATCCTCCCATTTAATATGTTCGGTGGGTAATAAGCAAATAATAATTTGTACTATATAATCCGTCGGAAGTCACATTCACAAGGATATTCGTCCAATATTCGTCCTCACCATCTCTCTTTTATCACCAAAGATTACTAAACAAAAAAATAGTTCAAAACATGCCCAACCCGGGGGGACATATATAAAATTGTAGATTAATATTTTAATTAAGAGGCACACCGCTAATAAATATGTTAATCCAATGTAGTTTGTAACTACTTTCCCATAGTTCAACTGAGTAGAGTAAAGAAAAGTCAAATATATTAGTATATAATAATCTTTTTATGGTACTCACCCCTTTTAAAAACTAATTTTCGCTATCCTATTTTACTTTTGCAAGTAAACTAATTATCGTCATTCTTTCTCCCACCCTGCTTCTGTTCTTGATACTTTTATTAGTTCATATATATATATTCCTTACTATCAAATCATCTCCTATTCCAAATTCTAAGTGTGCACTTACTTCTTACTCTCACCTTAACCTTATTATATACTATATAACATATATATAATATTTTACCAAAAAATATACATTTTATATACATTAATCTCTAAATTATTCATCTGCAATGCTTATATTGTCAACACTATTTTTATGTGGGAGAGTATCTTGAAGCCCCAGTTTATAACTTAGACATTTGACAACACAAATACATCATTTTTATCTATATGTTATTTCATAAATCAAATTTGATGCATAGCTTAATTATTTTGCTTAATTCTCTTTCCTTCTTTTTTCACACCTAGCTTTCGATAATATAATACTTATTGGTGTGGTGTTTGTGCGTAAAGTGAAACGGAATCTTCTATTACACTATAGCGGCTCACCATCACTCGATAGACACTCCGAATCCAGTCTGATCTCTGCGGGTAGGCGTAACTCTCACGGCTCTATCGAGACACCCACAGACGTTTCGGGAAATACATTTAATTAGAATTAATAATCTTTCGACGTTAAGCCTCACTCTTGTGCAATAGAATGATAATAAAAAAGCAATTTTTATTTGAGAGCAGCATCATCATTCGATAACGTTCTCATCTCTTATCATGGATTGATTAAAGCCACGTGTTCTTATGTCTCTCTTACATAAACATTGACATATTTATCTAGACTTCCCTTTACTGTCGTCTTCTCCCAATCAGTATTTGATTCTACTCTTCCATTCCAGCAGTATAAATAAGTCTTCTATAGTGTGGAATTACTTTGCATTAATAATTTCATATATACTTATGTACCCTATAACAAACAATCTGATATGATAAATACTTTGTAATTATGAGATTTTTAGAAAAGGATAATGTAGTATAGTTTTTTTTTATTAACTAAATTGTATAAAAATACATAATGATATATATATCCAACTGCTTATGTTCATATAATAATATATATTACTTATATCAAATATCTCCGCTTACTATTACTTCTTTTTTATACTACCAATGATTGCATTAAATTAATATTAATAAACCTCCTCCCCCTACCCAATCAGAGATGATTTCGGTGTTTCTCTTTCTCAGTAACCACATGCACCTCGAACACGGTCGCGCCCGCGCTCCTCGAGCTTTACCACTTCCACTTTAGCACATAGATTCCACTTAAACCAGATCTTTGGTTAAAATTTTCTTCATGCTTTTTTACATCTTTATTATTTTACTACTTCAATATTATACCTCAGCATGTAGTCTGGATTAGTGGGTTAAGCATGTGATTTTTATTACTTTTGAGTTTAATGTTTTTCTTTTGAAGTATTATTGTATATTATTGAAATTAAAAGCTAAGAAAGTCGAGAATATAGAAATATATAAATAAAAGAAAATTTTTTAGAAGAACCAAAATATTCAAAAATATCAAAATAAATTAGAAAACTTCTTTTTCGGATCTTTATCACAATTTGACTTTATATTTTGTATTACATCCCTTTATTATAAACACAGATGATAACGTCATATACATTAATAATAATATATATATACTATACTATATATTATTATATAAAAAGATAATTTTTCCTTTTATTTATTCTAATTTTACAATATTTATTATATATAGATATAATCACTTACTCACCTCCTTCGACACGCAACATGCTCGTCGTCATCTCATTTTTGGATACTCCAGCATAAGAACTAACCATACTATTACGCTCTACTGAGTGTCTATTTCTAATTTCAGCATATATCGGCCTCAGTTCGCCGACTACCATCAACCCATTCCTATAACATAGGCTCTAACCTGCCTCTTGCTAATATATTTTTTCTTACTATATATACTTATATATTCTATGATAATTATATATCGATATATATATATTTACTATATTATATATATGTAACATTTCGTCGGGAACGTAAAGATTCTTATTCTCATTGTTCAATCTGCTACAATAGAAAAACCAAGAAAACACAAATCTCCCGCGGCCAGACACATAACCCCCAACCCCACCCAACCACACAATAAACGTGATTAATAACCTCATAAATCCACACGCCCCACTACACCACCACCACCAAATCCACACACCACCCCCATTCTTAATAGTTATTAAAACCGCCACAACAACACAAGCTCTCCCCTCTTACCTAAAATTTACATACAACTTTTATATACATTAAACCCTATTACTATACCTATACCCACACAACACACCTCCACAAAACGTATTATAATCAGTTAATATTAAATAATTATATATTATAAATAAACATAAATAGAATAAAATAAACGATCTAAATATACAAAACCCTCACAGGTATAAAATAATTATTGGATAAAGCCATCTCCTAAAAATCGTACCTATAAAAACCACCCCACCCCCTAACGAACCAATAATATCTCTAATAAGAATAAATTATATATAAATAGCCTACATATTAATTATAGTATAGGAGCTAATTACATTGTAATTTTGAAAAATATGTTTGTATACCAAGTATTTGTTATGACGAGGTAATCTTAAGTGCTCATGTTAATCACTGCAAATTTTTTTCTGATTTGCACAAATGCAATATTTATAATTTTAATTTACTATAATTATAATTTATTTTCTCAGTAAGGTATTATTATGCACTCAACTACACAGAAAATCAACATACAATTAATATCATATATTCATATATAATATATATATAATATATTCATATATATTAATATATATATATTATATATAATATCATTAATTATTTATATATATATATATTATAATATATATATATAATATCATATAATTATATATTATATATATATAAATTTTTCATAGCTAAATAAATGGATATACTCATTATGTTCCTATACTTATTTATTTAACATAATATACCAAATATGTATACTAGAAGAGCGTGCGGTATATGTCTTAATATGTACGCTTCCGAAAAATCTTGACTGAAATGATTCATACTACGTAAGAAAGTTTACAGTTAATGGGCATCATATTTAACACACCTACATCAAACTACAATCTATTAAAAATTCATAGAATACTTATATCTATAGGGTAATTTAGTTATTCATACGGGATTACTCTAATTGCTTCCAAGAAGTGAAGCATTCCTCGCTCAAGATTAATTTTGGAAGGATATCTGTAATGAATATTTTATACCGGGCTAATTTGAATTTCCTACGGTTACTTAATTGCTATACATTATCAAATATAATAATACTTACAGTCTATACACATTTATATATATACTAATATTATATATATATATATATTATATATATATATATACTTAATTATTTATATATATATTTATTATATATATTATTATATATTATATTATATATATCTATATATATATATTATATATATATATTTATTAATATATATATATATAATATTATTATATAGCCTATATAATATAATAGACTATGAGTTATTCATTATACGATATATATATAGTATAATGAAAGACAATTCTCCATCATCTGTAATTTTCGGAATATAAATTCAGTTATATATACATACGATAGCTCTAATTATATCCCCCTCCTAATATTAGTAATACATAATAAGGGATGTTTCGATCTCAAAAACTCTTCAGAAATCCACCACACCACCCAAGGACCGATACCCGCTCTGTATACAGGATAACGGCTATTTTTTTTTTATGTGTTGAGTTATTAACTCGATACTTGGATACCCGTAATATCCCGGACTTTAATACATAATAAATGAAAGTAAAAATAAGCATAAAAATTTAAGTGTAACTGCTAGGCAACTCACGCGATTGCATTCCTGTACATTTGTACACACCTAATAATTAGCTTACATTTAGTTTCATATTTGGTAGGTGAAACAGTATATTTATTTTCATATTAAATAGTAATCCTTTAATATTAAATTTATTGCAAAATAATAATTTAAAAAACTTTTTTATGTTTGTGTTTATTTCACTAAAACACATAATTATCATTATCCATTTATCCAGTAAGTAATTAACAAACCCGTATTAGCTACTATGCTTTTTAATATTTTAACTATGATTAGATATTTACAAAGATCTTTAAAATTAGGCTACAACTACTAAAGACACTTACTAAAATAATGAAAGAATCAGACCTACAATTATCATATGAAAAGCTTAGCAGCATAAAAAGATGCGCTCACGTAAGTACTTATCAAACATGGGAACATAGTATATAATATATCTCTTTTTTCGGGTTAAAAGCTTGAGATTATCCAGGTCAGGTGATACTATATGATTGTGTTTCTTCAATTTATAAATTTATGATGCTCAAAAACATAGCTTTAACTAGTTCCCTGGCGAGAGCCTGTTTCATTTTGGGGTGTTTAAGCAGTTTTACCACACCTATAACCTGTAATTTATTAATAGGTGAGCTATGCTCTCATGTTGAATGATGAGGGAGGGGGTGATCTTTTTTCACTTACTCAAAACCAGAATATGGATTGGAGATATATACTCATTGTTCGCGTGCACTGTTTCTCTCTAATATGGTTAACTCTCTTATGTATTATCTAAAGCATTAAGTTTTGGAAGTTTTTATTATATACATAATGTTATAGGAATCTCTTAACTTGATAATATAGCAGCATCTCGCATAGTATAAGTATAAAGAGAAATACAATCATACCTCTTTTCTACAGATTGCAATAAATTTATGAATTTATACTTAATGCTCCTCGATTGATGTCTCCTTTCAGTATTTTTATTCATGATGGGTGTACTTAGGGTTTTCTATTGCGTTGATTGTGAATGAGATGCATACAATATTAGTCATATAATATTATTAAGACACATGAAGCTTGCGGTGTTATTGCATCAGAAGATCAGTTGTTTCCCGATCATAATGGATTTGACTGGAAAAGCATTCAAAAAGCACTAGCTGTACTTAGATATATAGCTCGCAAGCCGGGTGCGGAGAATTGAGCTGGCTATCCAACTTTTCTGTTGAACTCTTTATTTTTTTAAGTCACGTTCGCGAGGCATAGTGCTTGGTTCGGTTCTATTATTTATTAATTCATTCCTAGAAGTGTGTTTACCGATTCGGAGATTGCCATTCAATTCAGTGGTAACGGGTGTTTAGCTAGCCTACATCATTTCCTTATTATTAGAAATTTTTATTTTATTTTTATTTTTTTATTACAGATTATCAGAGCAGCGATTTATTAACGGTTGCAGATGGAGGCATTTAGAGTGGACTGTAATTTAAAAGTGAGTGGGAGATTATTAATTGAGGGTCACTGTGTTTTAACAGACAGCTAGTGGTATGTCAGGTTGTTTCCAATGAACAGAGAATGGCAGAAAAAGGAATGAGATAGCACGCGTTCTTAACCTACACTTGGACAGAGACTACGCACTAATGGGAATATAATACATATATACAATACAGAGTTACATCCTTTTTGAAACACCAGATATATATGCATCACTTTGTATGCTATCACGCCAAGCAGGTCGTGTAAAGGTGGTGGTGGTACGCTCGAGTGCGACCACGGCTAATCCTCAAAGACGAACTTTATAATTGCTCAGCTCTTATTATAGGTATAATACCTTATAGAAAAGAGATAATAGCATAACTTGCGTACGCAAGGATAGTAGGGTCATTAGTGAATAGATAAGTACAGGATAGTATTAATTAAGTACTTATTAGGGCCTTCTTGCTTCTACTCACTATCTCAAAAGCTGGATGAATCCAAGAACTAATTCACCCAGTATATGATGAGTCAGCTCCATAAAGGGCGGATAGAAATCTCACTTAGCGTATAGTATATATAGCTGGAGTAACTGAGAAGAGGAAAAATAAGTTCGCAGTTTTCACTCTAGAGAATTCCTAGTTTCCTATGAGGTCACAATATACTATGCAAACCGTTGTATATGTGATGAGTTTCCAAGACTAATTTTTTTTGTTTATGTTAGTCGCCTAAGGATTTTATAGTGTTCATAGAGCTTATATTTAGCCACGCGTACATCCACACCAGACAAGTTGAAAAGCAACAGGTGTTGAGCATGCTACAATCAGCGAACTTCGAAGATGATGAGATTTATACAAATTAAAATAGCGGAACTTTATAAGATGAGTTTGAGTATAATTCATAGAATCTATAATTTCAACAGTTGAGTAGGACCACACTTGGTCACATAAGTATTATCTATTAGAGAGGATCAAAAGGAAGATAGATATCTTAGCACTATGATTACCGTATACGATGATAGTACAATTATATACTAGAAATACAATGGAGAGAAAGAATTGAAATCGGTTGACAGATGATAAGGGTCGAGTCTCGTCATATGGTGGATGAAGTTAGATGTGCGGTGAGAGAGATTATTATATGAGAGCCAGGAATAAGTAGCGGTAGTATTACATACAGAAACTCGTTTCTGAGGAAACCACCATTGCCTGAAAAAGAAGAAGAATGTGAGAATCAACAACAGCCATATTGAGCGATTTGAAACGAAAGCTGAATAAGTGGCAAAGGAAGAAGGAAACCCGAAAGGAGGGGAGCTTGGCGGCAGTGAATAGGCTTGCTCTGTTTAGTGCAGGTTCAGAATGCATTTGGATATGTCAAGAACGCCTCACACCAAGGACAAGCAAGTTGGTCTTAGTATCTCATTTTGGTTTCCATCTGGCGAGTTTCGAGTTGAGGAAGCCATAACAATAAATAGTTAATAGGAAAGTATAACGTTCGCCGATAGTAAGATTGACTTAATCGACCATAGCAAGCGCAATTGTTTAGATAAAGCACAGTACTGGCTGACTTAGGCTTCGAAAGGGGAATGATTAGGAGTTCCATATTGTGCTATTATTCAAATGAGGAGGGGAAAAAAGAGTTTGAAAAAGTATGTTTTATGATTACCGGAATTTCTTTTAAATTTAGTTACGCTATATCTTTTTTGCGTGAGTATAGTTAGATAAATGTGTTCTACGTAGCAGCTCTTGCTCGTTTTTTGTTTTCAATTATTTCTGTGTGAATTGTTGATATTCATTTTCACCTTTTCCATTCATCTTTAAGAGTCACAGGAAGGTTTGTGTTGTGTCATTTTAGAAGATGATCGATAAAATTGTGTTGAATAAAGCGTCTAGTAGGGTGGGTGAAATAATTGAAATTTTTCAGCATTTAAAACTCTAGAATGTGCATAATCTTAATACTCTCAGAAAAAAAAATAAAACAACATTTCACATAACGTTCATCAAGATTTAGGAGGCCAAACAATAGCGTAGGCCAAAGACAATGCTAATCACAGGTAAAAAGACATAGGATACTGAGAGGAGAGGAGGAGGAAGAAGCGAATGACAGATCCGTCGCAGGGAAGAGTTAAACAAGGATAAGGAGGCCTTGAAAGAGATTGGACCTTTTTCAGTTGGACGGATATTAAGACAACAGATACGCATACGAAGGCGGGAACTAGCGCATGTAGGGAAAGGATATTATATCACAGCAAGTTGTAGAGATGTTTTTTTGGCAAGTAGGCCAGAAGGCATCTTTTTCATGGTAGGAGACTGACCAGGGTAGAGCTCTCGCCACGTCTACTTTTCTCCGTTTAATGGAAGATGGCCAATGTCCTTTATGAGCTGGGTCGATGAGATGCTTCACCCGCACCCCCTGCACGCTAGATTTTTTCTAGCTGAATGAAATTTAGCAGAAGTGATCAAGAGAATTAGAGAATCTGTTTCACAGACATCGCGGATGATCGCACTGTTGTAGGCATTTTTAATGGCCAGTCTTACCAGACTCGAGATTATTGAACACGATTGAACCATGGGTTTCTAGACACGCGCAGAAAAGATATTAGTCAGAAGAAGAAATGAACTTAGCTCATCCACACTCCCGGCATCAACGATTACACCAGCTTCCATTTCATTCGCAGAACGCTGAAGGATTTGTGCTTTTCAGAGTCAAACTTGTCTCAGTATCACTTTCTTCTAATCTTTTTATTGCGTTGATGTAGAGCAACCAATGCCGGTCAAACCCCTATATTTTTGGCACCGAAGGTTCTGAAAGTGCCGAGAAAACCTAGGCATAAGGAGAAGAGAGCTCAGATGAAGGACAACTTACTTGGCAGAGATATATATAATTAAAATTCAAAGAAGATCTAAAAGGTGTGTGAGTGCTATAGATTTACCGATCAGAGTTGGCTGTATAAAGGTTTGGTATACTCTATATACTTATAGATGTAAGTATATTTTTGACTATTGTTGTTTATATCTAATTGGTAAATGTTGTTCGAAGAATTATGGTTGCGGAAAGATCACGCGAAATTTGTGTGTAGGTTTTTAATTAGTTGCTCCTTCTAAAAAGAGAAAGGCCAGACAACAACGAGGACAAATGAAAAACCCTATCATTTTGTGTTAAGAAATACTGGAATAATTGGACATATCACACTACACACACAATTAGTTATATGAGAGACACTATCCTTTCTAGTTATGTGAATGTACATAGAAATCCCTAAAATAGAGGCTAGTATATTGGATGAGAAGATTGACAGTTTCGTGAGAAGTAGTAAGTAATTAAAAATGCATAGAAATTGTTAATGTTAGGAGAACCGGTAGAAGAAGCCAGATTATGTGAGTGACGGAGAAAGATTTAAAGCCACGAACTCGAGTTAGGAGATTCGAGATTCTCGAGACGTGTTATCGGAGTGTTTATGTTTACTAGGCACATATCCATCTCAAAAAAAAAAAAAGAGAGACGAAAAACAAAGGAGAATGAGGAAAATTTATTCGCACGCTGAGCCTAAATTTTAAAAACTTTGAATTTTAAAATAAAACCTATTTTACAGTAAATATCTAAATATGAATAATGCCAGAAAGTTTAAACAACACCTCGCGCACGATAACAAGCCTCTCACGAAATTGCGATACAAAAAAGAAAAAAATTATTGATCAACTAAAAAGTGGAAGATACCCATAGTAACATTATAATAATGGCTATAAAAATAGGTAAATGTTACGCTAGAATACCAGTCTTGGAGAACGATAAAAAAGTGGTAAGTTAGAAGATAGGTACAAATAATCTTAGTACTAGCTATATATATAGACTAGATTTATATTTAATCTAAAAGTTTTCTCATGATTTTACCACCCAAAAGTAAGAAGTAAATCGGCCAAGTTCGGCCCATTTTCCGCACATAAACCGATACCGATACCGACTCACACCCCAAAAAAGGAAACCCGCGACTACTACCGAATACGGGTACCGAACCGTAACCTGATCGGTACATCCCAATATATATAATATATAATATTTATATGATATATATTATTATATATATATATTATATATATATATATATAATAGTATATATATATATATATATAGTATTATATTTATATATATATATATATATGCATATATTAATATGAAATAAAACTACAAATAATATTATATATATTATATAAACTACTCTACATATTAGTATATAAATTAAATATCATATATAGTATATATATATTATATATATATATTTATATATATATTTATATAATATATATATAGTATTATTAATAAATACCTATAGAAACACAGAAAAAAAAATTTCACTATTGAAGTCTCAAAGAAAACTAGACAGAAAATATTATGTAGATCTGTTTTATATATAATAATGTTTTCTTTACTTAAATTGTAATTTATATATATTAATAGGATATTTGATTTATTTATATTATTTTTAATATGTGAAAAATAGACAACTAATGTTTATTAAAACCACAAATGGATCTCTTTTTAGGTAAGCTCTTGTTCTAACTATTTGAAAATTAATTGATATTTATATTTTTTGCACATTTAGTTTCACGAGCCTAATTTCTTTCTTTTATGTATTAAGGCATTATACTGCTCTTCGTGCCTTCTTGACCAGCAATCTCATCTCACTCCAACTCGATTACTCTGATCTATACGCGCTCTCTCTCGCACAGAGGAAAGTAAAGCATGCAAAAAAAATAAATTTGTCAAGCAAACGACTGGTCAACAAGTTTTTTGTAATACAATAACTAATTCTTTAATAAAAATTCATTCAAATTATGATTTTTACGGAGGTCAAGAGAGTCTTCAAGAGAACATCAATTACAACCAGTGAAGTGGAGGAACAAGCAAAGAAAAGAGATATCTCCCAATGTTTCTGCCACTTCATATTGGTGACCCAGAAGTCGAACACTCTCAAGCAGAATTCCCTCTTTCTCTCTCTCAAGACTCAAGAAGAAAACCACTCTCTCGAGAAGAAGACCACCCCCTACTGAGGAAGAAAGAAGATGCCGCCTCCCGACGCCATAAAACCCTTAGCAGAAGGCCAGGTCGAAGAGAATACATATCGCCTCCGGAACACCATTTCAGAGATGCCTTCGGAATCTAATTACCCTACTATAAGAAGTTCGTCACAGAAGAAAGAAGATTTAAGAAGAGGATGCCGGCGAACTACTTCTAAAAACCTGGTCTCCCTGGGAAAGGAAGCAGACAACAAATCGTAGCAGTTCCCAGCAGAAGACCACATGAAAGTAGAAAATTCAAGCAACATTCAGACTGGTGAAGACGGGAACTAGTCATAACGTTAATCCCAGTCATCCCAGCCTCAGCTTAACGTGCCTATTTCCGTCAACACTTGTACCAATTTCAAGATGTCATAAGGATGAAGAAATTTCAAGCAACATGAAGATCGGTGGAGACGGGAATATTAGTCACTCAGTTAATACCCAGGTCTACCAGCCTCAGTTTAACGTGCATATTTCCGTCGACACTATGGCTATTAATTGTTTTCTCTGTGGCAGGACTCACATATTACTTCAGATGAACTTCTATATTTTGGTCTTTTCAACTCTCTGGTTTAAAATAGAAGAAAGATTCATCTAACTCAATTGGCATCTCATACCCACTGCTACGAGATATATATTGGTTTTCATGGAATAATACAAAGGAATTAATTTCAATATAGTAATATTTTTGCTACAATGGAGGACCTCATACCACTATCACTGTATTATTTTCATTCAAGCTGTATTCTTCTTTATGACTCATACTTCCTTCAACATTGCACCAGAAAATTCCACACTAAACTTCATACATTTCTTTCGGATGGTTCCTCAATTGGATGTGGATTCACTTTCACGGATGGTTCCTCAGTTAGATGATGATTCGTCTTCAATGAAGACCACTTCATCTACTAAGAAACAGGAACAAAAGTGCATTTCAGTGTTTAAATTTAATAATAATTGTGTTTCAAAGTGATTATGTTTAAAATTTAATTTGGTATTTAAAGCGCTCGACGTTTTCGGGCACGAAATAATATATAGTACTCAAAGTAATATTGTGTGATCAAATAACTATGAGAAACATAAAAAAAAAAGTTTTCTCTATCTGAAAGAAAATCAAAGAAAACGAGAAAGTAAAAATTATGTAAAACTATTTCATCTAATAATATTTTTCTTTACTTAAATTGTAATTTATATCTTTAATTTGTATTTTAGACGATTTATTCTTTTTAATATATTTTATAATATTTGTTTATTAGAATATTATGTTTTTTCTATAATAATATTTGTTATATTTGATAAATTATGCAAATATCTCATATCTTTTGTACATTTAAGTTTCTCGGTCTTTTTTTGTCTTAGGCATTATTGCCTTGTGCATTTTGACCAGAATTCGTTTTTTGTAAAACTGAGTTTGATTTTAGGTGTTCGAGAAAAATATGTACAATGTGAAAATAATGCATTTAACAGCAAGTCAGAGAATAGTTTGCTTATAGTTAAAGTTAATGTTTAATAAAATATTCTATCAAGAACCAAAACGGAGTTTTATTCTGTACCACCAAAAGATAACTTAAAATAAGTGTTATAAATACATATGTTGATGGGTCTTTAGCCACGAGTAGCTCCAGTAGGGCGAAAGAAGGCGAGTTCCAACGAAAATTGTGAAGTGGAGAGAGAAAGAAGAACCCGAGCACTTTGCACTCTTCATATTAATACATTATATTATATATTATATATAATTATATGGTTGATATTATATATATTACACATTTAAATATATATATATTTAATTATTATTTATAACTATCAATATATTATATACAATATATATATGTGATATATATATATATAATAAATTTAATATAAAAAATAAAAAAATATATGATAGTATATTTAAGTATACGATATGGTAATATAAAAAAATATAAAAAAAATATATCTATTATCCTATAATATATATATTAATATAAATAATATATATATATATACTTTTATATATATATATATAATATATGCGAACAGTGTGCGCCAGCAAGATAGATAGTTTCTTCGTAATTTGAGATTGTCAGCAAAAAAGATGTGCATTATTTTAATGTTAGAACGATTCTTACAGTTAAAATCACAAATTGAAAAAACAGTGATTGGCTATATGAAAAATCCAATTTGTAAAGCAAAAAACACTCACATCTACTATATAAAATTGCGATGTAAGCGTTGAAATCTGTCGATCGGAAAAAACAAAAAAAAAAAAAAATAATAATAGGCAAGTCTTATAACACTTCTTATGCAGAGGGAGTTTTTCTTTCATCATACAAAAACTTTCTGAGTAAAATTCTAGCTTTTCGAGAAAATATCAGGAAGTACTAATTTTATGGATAAACGAGAGAAGTCAAAAATCTTTGGTTGGATTATTATATAAAAACTGGAAAAACGTATTATAAAAGAAATAGGAAAATAGTAGAAACCGACATGCAACCATTTCCAAGCAAGTCAGCTTTATTGGTTACAGCAAAATAATAACTCGTTTTGGGTTTTCCTCTTCTGAATCATCGCAATCGGATTTGTCACATTCCGACTCCGGGGAAGAGGGTGACACTAAGAGCGAAAGACAACAGACTCTGTGAGAAATTGGCGCGTCAAACCATAAAAACTGAATGTGTTTCTAAAGACCCTCAACATGAAGCTGAAGGTAAATTACTTGCAATAAATATATCCAAGGCGTTCGAAATCTTTGAGGCAACTGGTGAAAAAACAACAGATGTAATAAAATTAATGAACGCTCTCGAATCCATACCACCAACAAGTGTAGAAGCTGGAAGGTCCTTGGTTTGCTTGCAGAAACTGTTATAACCACTTAGAACTTGCGCCAGCGATAAAAGTGTAAATTGTATGTGTTTCTTACGTTCATATTACTGTACATGTCAGTTGCCAAATCAATCTCAAAATAAACTAAAGTGTAATAAATTTTTGTTTAACGGTCTAGTCACTAGTCTGTCATGATTCAAAAAGAAATATGCTAAGGTTCTGAAAGTAAGGTGAATTCCGCTTCACTTTGTATAATATATATAATATATAATATAACTATATATTATATATATATATATATATATATATATAGTATATTATATTATAGTATATATAAATATATATATAATAATAGTAATAAATATACTATAATATAGTATACATATATTATATATATATATATAAATAATATATATATTATAGTATATAATATACATATTTTAATATATATAAATATATATTATATATATTATATATATATATTATAATATATAGTATATATATATATAGATAATATATATATTATAATATATATATATATATATATTATATATAATATATATATAGAATAAAATATATATATATTTATATATATAATATTAATAATATATATATAATATATATAATATATATATATATAATATATATAAGATTATATATATATATAAATATATATAATTTATATATATTAATATATATATATATATATATATATATATATATAACTAAATATATATAAATATATATATATATATATTATATAATATATATAACTATATAATTATATATATATATATCGGTATATATATTATATATATATATATATAATATATACATATATAATAAATATATAGATAAATATAATATATATATACTTATATAATATATAGAAATAAATAAAATGCTTTTAAATTTTCAGTTTTAATCCCATCTACAATAATCCCGGGAAATCCCGGGATCTCGGGAAAATGTATTTTTATCCCGGAATCCCGGGATTACCGAATTCCGGAAAAAGGGACAATCCCTAATACTCATCCTACTAAATAATTGGTGGAACCTCCTATCTTCTTTCCACGCTCTTTCAACCTATTCGGAACACCTAAAGTCAAGTATTGGAGGGTTTGAACTGGCAATTTGTTACAAAAATCTCTGACGGCTGATTCCAGCTTTGGCAGTGTAGCGGTGTTCATATTCTTTGTAAGCCTCTTCATGGTGTTACCAGAGGTTCTGCATGGGAGCTTATAACTTGAATTTGACCTGTCCAATCAAGAAAATATGGCACATTAACATTTCTTAGCAATGTCTGAACACTTTAAGCAGTGTGACAGGGAGCCCCATCATTCATGGAAAAGAATAATCTGCTTTTGTCAAAGGATGCTTCCAACGCATCATTCAGCATCTCATAATAGTTGTACTGGTTAATGGCTTTATTTTTAAGAAGGATAACCAATTCCCCTTCAGGGGAGGATCCAATATTGGAGATTTTGGGACCCCATTTTAGCCCCCACCTAAAAATGGACATAAAACTTAATTTTCAGACAATTTTGATGGGAAAATGCAAACCGCAGCTTTTTCTGACCTAGTCTAGAACGTCATTTTCGGGTGTTTTATTGTGTCTGTAGTCATTGTTTCGGAGTTTTCATTTTTTCCAAACCTAATTTTTTGACATTTTTTCGTATCAACTTTTACAATTTTTTTCGAAATGACTTCAAACTTGACAATATACATATATGGTCTATTACGCCACAAAATTTGAGAGTAGTTTTTTGATTTTGGAAAAATTGTGCTTTCAAAAAAAAAAAAAAGGGGGGGCAAATTGAAAAAAAAAGTGGTTTTGAATTCGACATTCTGAGCACAATCCAAAAATCAAAAAACTACTTCTACAATTTTGTATCGGTATCGGAATTGGTTAATATGGCCGATACTTGGGCGATACTTCTTACTTTTTGGGTGAAGAATTATGAGTAACTTTTAGATTTAATAATAAATCTAGTTCGAAATATAAAAGGTTCTAATAAGGATATCCTAAAGCTAGCGAAACCCCACAAGAATGAACATCTTCCGCACGCTGAAACCCCACTTCTAGATTATTTATAATACCAAACCGAAAGAGCCTGCCTCGGCGTGCAAAAAAAGAATATTCAAAAGTGGAAAGCGCCTATTCAGCAACCCCTGGCAACAACACTGATATGACGATGTGGATTTCAGCACATTTTAAACCTACCTGAAGATGAAGAGATTTGGATATGTTAGCTTTGATAAGTTCATTACCGAAATTGCATTGACATCTCATCTTCACCTTCAAAGAAAATCACACAAGGAACATCATCCAAAAAAACTGAAGGACATCATCAAGGAGCAAAGATAATCAAATTTCAATCTTGTAAAAGAAGAGAGAGCTCTACGAAAATCATGGAACGCTCCTACCAGAAGGAATCCCTTCATGGTGGCATGAAATGGCCTATGGTTTACATTATATTCAGTGCTTGCCAAACAAATATTTATCATCCCCTCCCTCATCAGTCCCGAGAAGATGAGTGATTTATGTATTGAATGTAAAACACCAAAAATCTATTGCTTTAGTAAATAGCTCAAATTTAAAATTTCCTTTCTTGTCATACAGATAAAATCATTTATCTGTGTAAAATATATGTATCTATATCACAAAGGTCTATCTTAATATGCACAGACAAAGAGAAGGGACAATACAATATAACTTTTGTACACGTGGAAAAGTCCAGCTTACGGGAACAACTTGCAGAATTTTACAATTTTCACGATAAAAAATTTCCGTATCAAAGTACTTCCGAAATTTTGATATATTAGGAAACATTACAAAAAGGAAACTTTCCACAAAAACTGTTATTCCAAGTAATACTTCAATGTTCGAGAGTGAGTGTTTCCTGCATTAACATAAACTAAAACTTCCTTTTTAATAAACTTAATTTCTTTAGGCATAAGATAAAGAACTTCGGCTGTTATTTACCTGAACATGATTTATTGTTTCATTGGTTTCATAGAAAATTAATTTTTTAAGACTAACTTTAAAAATATTCTTTTCTTTTTATTTAAAATTTTAATTGTTCTATTATTATTATATTATTATAATTATTATATATATTATGATTATTATAAGTATTAATATTATTATTATTATTATGTAATTATTATTATATTCATACTATTTATTATTATTATTTATTATTATATTATTATATTTTATTATTATTATATTATTATTATTATTATTATTATTATTATTATTATTATATTTATTATAGTATTAATATTATTATTATTATTATTTGTGATTATTATTAATTATTATTATTTATTGATTATTATTATAAGTCATATATATATAGGCCTATTCATATTATATATTATTATTATTATTATATTATTATATATTCTGTTTCGTTAGTTATTACTAATATTGGGAGGTAAATGTAGTATTGCGATTATATATATTATTATTATTATTATTATATATTAGATTATTATATTATATTATTTATTATATTATTATATTATTGATTATTATTAGTATTATTATTAATTATTATTTTAGAAATTTTATATCACTTCTAATTTAATGTGAGATTTACAAGCCTTTCCAATTTCCTAAAGGTATAACCTTCTGATTGATTTTTTAAGACTATTCTAGAATAAAATAGAACAACCGCTTTCTAAA
>JABUQX010111843.1:0-18171 GCA_015478945.1 Trachelipus rathkii | reverse complement strand
GTAATGATATTTTCAAGTGTCATTGCGATTTTACTAATTAACAAATGCTCTTTTATGAAGTGATAAAGAAATAATAGCTATCTGATCAAACTCTTACTGCTCCCATTGCTCAGAAGTCCAATGAATATGAGTCTGAGCCCAAGGCATTACGTGCCCGTTTCTTTTCTAAAGTTAGTCTAGGCTTCTTTCTTGGACGATTGGCTTTTAATCCAGCATCTATTAACCTCCTATTGGCGGTTCTTCTAGAAATAATAATCCCCTCTGCTGATAGAACATTGAAAAGCTTCCTACATGATAGTCTTCTATTTTTCAGAGCCATTTGAACTCTTTTTTTTTTTTGTCCTCCCTGGGTGTTGTTTTTCTTTTCTTTCCACATTTGCCAACCCTATTTGAGCTCCAACTGTGACCGTATTTCAATTTCTTCTTAATATTACTAACTGTTTGAGTTGAACCCCAAGTTTTGCTGCTATTTCTTTCTGTTTTAAGTTGCTCACTTGCAAAAGCACATTAATTTGTTCGACTTTCCGTGGACTCAAATTACTAACTTTACCCATATTTGATCACTTTTATAAAACTACCAAAAATATGTGAAAAAATGCGTATTATTATAAAAAATACAATAAAAACAGTAATTATAAATATTATAAACAAATAATAAAAGGTGTTCCTGTCTTTTTTGGTTTGTAAAACGGATTCGCGCCTAACACACCACAAACTCTCCGTGATGAAAGTCCAGGACAGGCAAGCTTAACGTAAAATAATAATAAAGTTCCAGAAGATGCACTTGTCATTGTTGCCAGATACTGCCACACAATACTTTTAAGTTTGGTAAATAAATAGTTTAAGAAACTTATATATATAATCCTTGTCGTAGATCCTGTTATTAAACTTATAGTTCAAAAAAGTGCATGAAAAAATTAAGATGCCCATAGCCCCACCTACATATTATCATTCAAAAGCACGCAAAACAATAGCAAAACAATTTTTTAAAAAAAAAAATAAAAAAAAAAAAAAAAACAAAAATCCATATCTCAAAAACTACCAGTCAGTTTTACTTGTTTATATATTACTTATCATATATATTTATATATATATATATAATATAATAATATAATATATATATTATATATATATTATTATTATATACTTATTAAGGTAGTGCACACATGTTTCTCATAATTTCATGTAGACGAATACTATCGCTATCGCAAAAAAATAATGGGATGCGGGTGCGGATCGGATAGTTGAAAATGATGCGGCATATTCCGCATATGCGGATGCGGAATGCGGTTATCCGCTACACCTCTTATATATTATATATATATATATATAGTATATATATATATCATATACCTATATCATATATATATAATATTAATATATATTATATTATAATATATATATATATATATATATATATATATATATTTACTCTCGATCTTAAAAAATAAAAATTTGATGTCATTAACATAATTTTTCTAGGTTCTCTTTCTTTGTTTTAGGATTTTTTCAAGCAATGTTGCTGTTTATGTTTGTTTTTTTTTATTCTAATTAATTAAAAATGTACATTTTATTTAAATTACAGAGGTTAGCCACACAGAATTCAGAAGACAATGCGCGCAACGCAACTCAAAGAAAGAAAAACAAAACAATTATACAAAACAGATATAATACCTAATATGACCTAAAAGCAATCCAATACATCATATATTATTAATTTATCTGTATATTATTATTCATTAAACAATTAATTATGTAAATTTTTTGTACACTAATAGATATTGATGAAAATTTAATATACACAAACCTATAAATTACCTAAGACACCGTACATTAATGTGTAGTCCAAAGCTAAAAACGAATCGGAGTAACGGATTTCGTTACTTTTCCTTTAAAGAAAAACCGAAATAACGATAACAAAGTTACATTTCCGAGCTATCGGGAAGAGCAAAACATCGGTAACGGTGTATTACTTTTTTGAGTCACATACACAAAGTAAAACGAACTAATAATATATTATATATATATATATATATACTATATAAGTATACCAATATGATATATTAGTATATATATATATATATACATATATATATTACTATTATTATACTATATATATTTTTATTATATATATATATTTATATATATAGTATATAATATATATAATATATATAGTTTATATATATATAATATATATTAGCTATATAATATATATATATATATTATAGTATATATATAATATATTATATAGTATACTATATATAAATAATATATATAAATAAATAAATAAATAAATAAATAAATAAATAAATAAATATAGCTATCTATATATATTATATATATATATATATAATATATTATTTATATATTATATTAATATATTATACTACATATATATATAATATATATAGTATATATATATAATATATACTATATATATATATATATATATATATATATAGTATTATATTATATATTTATTTATTTATTATTTTAGTTCATATACATTGTTATATTATATTATATATACTATATATACAGGTATATATATAATATATATACTTAACTATTAATTAATATATTATTATATATTAATATATATATACTATATATACGGTACTTAATACTATACCAATTATATATATATATATATTATATATATATTGTTTTTTTAATTTGAAATTAGTATAAATTCAAACTAAGCGATTATCGTTAATTAAACTGCTTCCGTTAATAATTATGAATTAGTCTATTACTTTTCCAATACAATTTTCAAAAATTGGCTTATTAAAGTATTGTTAATATTTACAGTCTCATAATTTTTATTGCACCTTTCTTTCTCTTTATATTTCCATTATTAAAAAAATTAGTTTAAATTGATTTTTTTATGGGTTTATATCAGGGCTGCGGAGTCGTTAAATAAATTTTTTCAACCCGAACTCCGACTCCGACTCCTTAAATTCAAATTTGGATTTTCGATCCGACTTCGACTCCGACTCCACTTAAACAAAAAATTTCACTCCGACTCCGACTCCGACTCCACCCTAAACCTTGCAGTTTCGACTCGACTCGACTCCCGACTCCAGCAGTCAAATTCAAAATTTCGACTACACACGCCACCCTCCAACTTGACTTCCATATTGTGCTTACAAGAGTTACACGTTAAAAAAAAAATTTTGTTTCAGCCAATTTTTTTCGATTGCTTCTTTCTAATACAAATTCAGAAGACCTTTTTCCAGATGATCATATCTTGGAATTACTATACGGCAAAGTACCGTAAAGACATAAGAGATGCAGGCGCATACCACATTGCCAAAAAACAGAATATATTTCGCGTTTCTCGGAGGAAACCAAAATGTTGTTAACGTAATTATAATGCAAATTATTTTATTTTTTATTTATAAAGACAGCCATTTATAAAATTTAACAGTTAATACTTTTCAGTACCCGACTCACTAACTCCACGCATGCTGCAACAGCTCAGGAGACACCTAAAATGCGTGCGGTTAGCCACCGCGGACGGATCCGACGCGTACCTCGAACGCGCTCGCGCAGCCGCACCGTAGGCTCGAGTCCGACCGTGCAGCCAACCGGTCGACATCCGCGATGGCCATGCCACCCTCGATCACCACTTAATGTAGCAGCCTCGAACCAGCACACTCAAAACCAAACTTAGCGTGGACCTTCCTAACCTTTCAATAATTAATAATAATAATAATAATGAATAATCAATAATAATAATAATAACAATAATAATCAATAATAATAAGTTAATTAATAATAATAATAATAATTAATAAAATGAATAATTACATAATAATAATTAAATAATAGTACATAAATGAAATCGCCTTATGAAATAAAAAACAACACAGAATTTCGACAAAATTTAAAAAAGGACTGGATTTTATAATTTAGGATATAAACCTCATATATATAAGATATTATATATATATTACTATTATATATATACGTATATATTATATAATACTACATATATATCTATATATAGCTATATACATTATATATATACTATATACTTATATATATATAGTATATGATATATCATATATATATTATATTATATATATTATATATATAGTATATATATACTTATGGATATTGCCTAAAATACACAAAACTCAGAAAAATTCACTTTGAGACCTGTAAACTATGTGCGGACACGCGTTTCATCGCGAGATTTGATCCAATATCTGAATAGCACTTATCTGACCATATTTCTTAAAACCTTTCATAGTTACAATCAAATAATGATAACATATGGTGAAAATTATCAAACTTAAAAACGTTGAGCCACATAATATATTCGCCTCACCTGATGTAGAATCTTTGTTCATAAATAAATGTACCGGTCCTTGATACGATTGACATAATGATTTTAACGAAGTGTATTACTCAAATAACCTACCTCCACCAGATATATCAGAACAGCATATGAGAACCTTTTATTAATTTGTTGTACTAAAGCAGTGATATATATTTTAAAAAAACATATATTCAACACAAATGACGTGAAAACTGTACAGTATATTGGCAATATTTTCTGACCTTCTATATGGCTCAAATCTGGAACAAAATCATTCGTTGAAACAAACAACTTTAACCCCGTATTTCACATAAGATATGTCGACGACACTTTCATATTCACATCCAAATCAGGATTCATATACTATCAGTTGGGTATTAGTATTCAAGAGTTGTCCTGCTTAAAATTCACATACGAAACTTTAAGGTTAACTTACGCTATCCTGTTTAGGACATCAAAATCAATGTCTAATTCTGACGGCTCTTAATCTACGAGGCATACATGTCGAAACCCTACTGATAAGGTCTGTATATGAATATGGATCCTATTCACCGACTATTTACAAACAAATATCGTAAAATTTTAGTTTACAGAGCATACAACCTTGGTTCAACTTCGAATCATATGAAGAAAATTTAACGCATTAAGTAAAATTTAATTAAACTGTTAATATCTCCACAATATTCAGTTGAAATTTAATTAATAAAACCTTACAAAATTATATATAATAAAGAAGTAAAAATAATTTCAGAAAAAAAATTCGATAAATTTCTTCCTCAAAACTTCCAATGCTATTTTGTCAATAAGAGAGAAGTCCTTGTAAATTTTTGAAATTTCTCACCTCAAAACTAAAGACACCTCAAAAAATTAAAGTCCAGACTATACCATTAAATCCAAACAACTGTCACTCTTCCTTTAGCACAGAGATGCTTTGCCCGACAACCATCACGTTGGGTATACCAATTTAACTGTCCTGAGTTAGACTGTACGTCGAATATACTTGGTTACACGAAGAATAGATTGTTGGACAGGGCATATTACAACATCTCTACAGTCCCAACAAAATCTTTGAACATTCAATACGGCACATAGGTGAATCAACTATTTATAATATTTCTGAACACTCACAATATTAACGATTTATCGTGGTGAAGTCCAAGAACTAAAATTTTGCGGAGGCTTCTTACACATAACACGAGGACCAGACATTAACATAAAATTTATGTAATTTATCAGTCAGACTCAATATCATTTGATTCACTTATTATTATATCAATTTTAAAGACTCATTCGCTTACAAGAAATAATCCCCTGAAGATGTCTCAAGTATAAAGACGAAAACGCGTTCGGGAAACTATGTAAATATATCTTTTTTCTTGCTTCTGTATATTTATTTTCAAGATTATTTTAAAGAAATTTAATATATGCTACAAAATATATATATTTAGAACGTTGGAAATAAATTTCAAAAACTTTTATAATAATTAATGAAATATATAATAATGAATAATAATAATAATAATTAATAATAATAATAAAATAATAATATCTAATAATAATAATAATAATAATTTAATAATAATAATAATAATAAAATAATACGGTTCTCAATTTTCGACTCCGACTCCGGACTCCGACTCCATTCAAACAAAATTTTCCGACTCCGACTCGACTCCGACTCCACTTGCACAGAGGTTTTCGACTCCGACTCCGGGAACAATTGCACGACTCCACGACTCCGACTCCACTGACTCCGACTCGACTCCGCAGCCCTGGTCTGTATATAGCTATTTAAATTATTATTATTTAAGTAAATTTGACCAAAAAAATTAACTGAACTAACTTACGAAGCACAAAGTTTTCTGGCAACTTTAACGAAACTTAAATCTAGCCTAACGTAATTAACCTGTGAACCTATCCTAACCTGTTCTAGACAATTAAAGAATGCTAAACTCTAAGTTGGTAGGAAGTTGTGGGAAAAAAAAAGCCTAAATTCACCATATTTGCAAAACAGTAATTTGTATTTGAAATATTCACTAAAAAAAAAAATCCATTTTAAAAACATATAAACGATAAAATTCATATTAAGGCTCTCAAATTGAATAAACAGGTAAAGAAAAAAAAAAAAAAAAAAAACATTTTACATTTAAAAGTTAAAAATATTTTACCTAATAGATTCAAATTTGCTTTTTTATTTCATTTTCTATACATAAAACTTATTGCTATTTGATGTCAAAGCAATTACTTTTTTAGAGCTCCTCGATTTTATTTTCTGCAAATTGCTATTTAATAAAGGACGATTGACACTATTGGGTGTTCTAGCAGAGGTGCCCTACCTTTCTTAAAAACTCATTGGTAAATGATGGCTGAAGAATAGGAAACTATGGAAGATTACGGAAGGTGTTCCGGTAGGGAGAGGGGGCGGAGAGAAGCGAATCGGAGACCCCTCCCAATCCATGGCGACTCCCCTTGCAAGCTCGTAAACCTCCCCCCCCCCAGCAACCCATCCTTCATTCCCCGAGTTAACCTATACGGTTTGTTTTAATAATTTTAATTTCCATACAGAAATATTGCATCTATCTAAACTAGTATTTGGCAATTCTTATATGGGAAATATTACCAATATTTATCCGGAAAAACTACTATTTGAATCAAGCACATGTTCCGAAACATGTTTCGATTAGAGTATTAATTTTACCATAGGACATTTACCCAAGAGTATTAATAGGTATTTATATTAAAATACTCTATATCTCATTAAAAAGTGTTAACAGTCCAAAATTCATGACCTAAGAAAAATGTTTACTATAATTTAATCTACAATATTCTGAAAAATATTGCAGTTCTCTCTCTCTCTCTCTCTCTCTCTCTCTCTCTCTCTCTCTCTCTCTCTTCTCTCTCTCTCTCTCTCTCTCTTCCTCTCTTTCTCTCTCTCTCTCAATTGTTTTAATTTTATGATATATATTCAAAATATATTATTTCGTGAATCAAGAAGCTTAAAATTTAATTTAAAAATTTTCAAAAATGTAAAAAAAAAAATATTTTGAAATTGTTTAATAAAATTTCTCTTGAAATTCAATCAAATCATGTGCATAAATAACATTCGTTGCTAACCAACCATAGGACAATAAATTTCTTGCTTATTCGGCGCATTAAAATAGCGGGCTTATAAATATATTATATGTTATATATTTTTTTTTGTTTTTATCAAAAATTTTAGTCAATTATTATTTGCAACCTTTATAAAAATGTTCAAAAAACGTGAAAATGCATTATTGTGCAAAGGAAAGTAATACAATTAAAACAATTAAATTTTTTCCCCTTTTTCGGAAAGTCTATTTTTGAAGTGAGGTGAATTATGTGCAGGACTTGATCTCTTCTCTCCTCATAACATACATAACATACATACATATCCTCCCTCTCTCCCTCTCTTCTCTCTCTCTCTTCTCTCTCTCTCTCCTCTCTCTCTCTCTCTCTCTCTCTCTCTCTCTCTCTTCTCTTCTCTCTCTCTCTCTCTCCATATATATATATATATATATATATTTACTTATATATATAGTATATATTATATATATATATATCTATATATATTATATATATATATAATACTAATATATATAATATAGTTATATATATATTATATAATATATATATATATATATAATATATATTATATATATATATATATACATATATATAATATACTATATTACTATATATACATATATAGTTTATATATATATATATATTATATCATATATATATATATATATACTAATTACCTGACTACGCGTGGCACAAACGGTTAGAGCGACGGGAGTCGCAAGGCAACGCGCGGGTTCGAACCTAGTTCGGCATCCTAGGTAGAACGATTATCCTAGAAGTTCCCTCCTTGAAAGGGCTATGCCCGTGAGGTGTGACTTTTAAAAAAAAACTATTATATATATATATAGTATAATATATATATATACTATATATATATATAATATTATATACGTATATATATATACTATCTATATATATATATAATATCTATAACTTATGATATATTATATTATTTTCCTCAAGTAATAGAACTTGCAAATTAAAAGTTATCTGCAAATAAATATTTGAATCCCCAATAGAAGGATAAACAAGGAGGATGTATTATCTCGAATAAGGAGGGAATGCAACAGTTAGACTGACGGAGGACTTCCACGTTTTCAAGAAGGACTGTGTGGAGTGGAACGACCCCAAGAATGTGATGCATATCGATACAAGCGTCAAGATAACACCCCTACTGCAGGGCAAATAAACTGGCGGTGGTGTTGAAGAAATTCCGCTCGCCTCAGCACACCTAAAATTCTAGAACCCTTTTAGGTGGGCGGAGATAAGTTATCCCTCCAAGTATAGATGAGGAAAATAGAAATGCCAAAAATATCTAACGAAAATGAGGTTGATCTGTTTTCAAAAGTATTGCATATTAAACTGTAGGTGGAAGATTATGTCAAAGTAAATAGACGATCTTCTAGCGATCTTCTACATTTTTACTGATGTACCACTTACTGCCCTTCTTTTCCTTGATTAAGGTGTTGTCTTTCCTGCCATCATAAAACACTGCAACTATTCCCAATTCTTCTTCCTGTGTTATTTTCGTCAAGCTTTTTCTTAGCTTTTCTCTTGCTCTCCAGATTTTCTTAGGATCTATAACATTGGTCTTGTCATCTGCACTGACAACCATAGTCAATTAGTGCAGCTGTATCTATAGCTGCTGCTGCTCTGTTGGGCGGGCACTCCATATCTCTCTGCCTCTAGTGCAATGGTAGGGATTTGTGTTGTGTCCCGGCAAACACCAAGAGTAAAGAAATCATCAGGTATACTATCTGTCCCCTCATGATCAGGTGATGAAACAGAAACTGAATCTGTCTGCAGACAGCACGGGGCATTCCTGCTTCAATGTATTCATGTTGTCCACTGCATCGGTTTCAGTAATATTGGGCTCCTAGTTAATTTAGAGGTGTTTGAGTATCTTCTCCTTTGAACAACCGTAAAATCATTACAATTTGATGTAGTGATAAGTGTAGTCAAGCTTATTTTATATTTAGTAGGATTCTGAGTATAAGATGAAAGTATGGATTAAAGAATAGCAAAGATAAAAGAGTCTCTAAATGTTTTAGATATAGATGATATGGAAATAATAAGATGAGCTAATCTCGCAAGTTTGTTAAAAGGGGTAGAAGAAGAGGGAGATGACAAGTGAACAAAATAGTGTAGTACAAGTAAGTAATGGTTTAGAGGGTGGATGAAAAGATAAGTTAGTATAGAAGGGGGTCAGGAACTGATAGAAGGGCTAAGTTTGAGAGGGCAAAGTGAGTGGAGTAAAAGACCTGTACCAAAGGAAGAAGAGGACCAAGAGGGAGTGCCTGCTGAAATCAAAGAGATCAAGAAAATAAAGATCAAAAGAAAAATTTGCAAGCGGGGAGAGGATATAGAGGAGCAAGAAGGAGAGAAGGAGGGTTGTGATATGGGAACGTACCTATAAGGAGACGCTGGCAGGGGCTTCAGAGAAAAGCAGAGAAGGGGGTGGAGGCTTGTGAATATTGTCAAACTGCAAGGGTATGGCAGGGGCAGTGGATGAGGGCGTGAAGTGAGTTAAGAGAATAGATGTAAATTTTAGGAGCAGAGGAGTGAGGAATCGGATAAAGCGGCTAGTGAGAAGGGGAGAGAGGATTGAAAGAGGCCTTGGGCCAAAAGCCAAATAGTTGTGGATAAGAAAATTTGTAAATAGGGTAAGGTAAGATGTACCGGTGGGTGTAGAGTAGGTTCAAAATAAAGAAATTAGGGTCGCCTGTGCAAAGGGGAAGGTCTGGTTACAGGAAAAAAAGTAAAGCAATAGAGGTGGAAGTGTGGGGAAGCGTGAGATTGTGAGGGGTGCTGAGATAATATGGTAGAGATGGTTGAGCACAATAATGTTGGTGAAGATAATGTATGTACTTAACTGAGGTGTGCATGCGACGTGTCGTGGGTGGATTTAAGGAATAGGAGAGGGTGAGGTGATGGATGAAAAATGAATGTTGGGAATGTGTGAAGTAAGTGTGACATGAAGATGACAGCAGAAGGGCAATGATGGTGAAATGAAAAAGGCAGTGCGTATGCCTACGAAAGAAGTCATAAAGAAGAAGACGGGAGATGCTGGTGAGAGGTAAAACAAGACGTGCGGCATGGGTGGACAAGAGGTAGCGATAAATTGATGCAGCAGGTCTTAGGAGGGAAAAGTGGTCGTGTTCTGAGTATCTCTTTTGCGACAACCTCGTAGTTGGGAACTGACTTTACGTTATGTTGCTAGAACGGTGGGGGGGAAAAGGAAAGTGAACCTTTCCTTCTGCGTTGGGGGGGAGGATGTGGAAGTGTTTGGCGGGTATAATAGGATTATGGTTACTCGTGAGGATGGGAGGGCGGGTGCTGTGGTGGAGAGTGAGGAATGATGGAAAGAAAGGCGCGAAATAGGGTGCGGAAAAGTACAAGGGGGAAATAGTAGAGGTGAACATTAACCGTGAATAGAATTAAAAAGCAGAGGGAGGGGTGGGACAAGTAAGGTAAGAGGTGAGAAGAGGTAGAAGTGTGTCGCGGGAAGAACGATGAAAGTCGTTGTGTTGTGGGACAGATAGGGAATGAACAAGGAAGGCACGTGTGGTGTACAAATCATTGGGGTGGGACAGAAGGTAAGTGGGAGGTGAGACTAACAAATCGGGATCATGTGAGTGCTGCCGGAGTGAAAAGGATATAGTGCAAAGCCTTATTATATTGTTTTTTATGTGATTGGACATAGGCAAAGAAATCAAATTTTTTTATAAATGTATCATGTAGATCGGGTTTCAGATAATCAATTTAGGCTCCTGTAAAGGTGTAATATAGAAAATGCAGGCTGAGTTAATAAATATAAAAAAAATTAGTTTATTTGGGGTATTTTTGAAGACTATTGGGGTGGGTTGTAATAGATAGGGAAGGAATTGCTTTCTTTGCACAACCGTCAAAAATGTACACATTTATTCACGGTATAGTGCCGCTTCCTTTTTAGTTTGGAAGGTGAGGTAATGTGAGTTCGTCAAGTAAGATAGTGTGCCTTGCTAAAGGATGTGAAAGGAAGGGAATTGATGTCTCTTGTGTAGAATCGACTGGTGGATGAGAGGGTGCAAGATCTACAATGAGCAGAGGTCGATGTCATTTTGTTGAAGGAACACAAGCAAGGAATAAATCTGAAGAAGTAATTGTTTGGCAAGCGTTTGATTGGGGGGTCAATAGGTAAATCATACGCGTGAAATTATGGACAGGTAAAAGCGCTTGAAGAATTGCCTATAAATTTCTTATGATTTATGTATGTGATACATATATGTGAAGTGTTAGAAGTAGCTCAAAAAGAAATCTTCAATTTTTGAGAGATAGTTAGTGAGGAGATTGGTTTAATTGTATATGATAAGTAGTAGAAATTTCGCCATGTCTAGGCTTTGCGTAGTGGTATGGTAGACATATGGTAGTTAAAACATGGTGGAGTAAGGGGGACATTTAATGGTCAAGTGCACAGTACAAAATTGGCTGGGGCTCCAACTAGGAATATTCTAGATGAGGTAGATGATTTTGGTGAAGCTGAAGTGAGATAATTGGGTGATAATAACAGAAAACAATGTTGATTGATTAAAAGAATAGATAATTGAAAGTACTCAAAAAAATAGTGATTGAGTGTATGTAATTTGTTTTAAAGTTTGACGTTGTGAAAACGTCATTCAAGGAAGGTAAACAACCTAGGTTTAGAGATAGTGTTCCAGGCATGCAAGAAAAAGTTTTTGATAAGAGAAGATAGTGAAGATAGGAAAAAGGTGTAGACGTTTTAATAGGGAATATGTAATGAAAGGTAGTGTGGTATACTTGTATTGAAAGTGCCTTAGCTGAGCTGGTAGGCTACTAGCTAAGAAGTGGAGTGATTCTTGATTAGTATTCTAAATGTTGGGGTGTGGGTGTGTTTTTTGGTTACTAGATTGATTTTCGTTATTTACGAATGGATTATTTGAAGGTTATAAGTGATTCAAGAGGAAGTATGGCTTGTTGGTAGGTAATTGGGATAATTAAAATCAATGTTGGAAACCTAATCTGAAAGAAAGATTGACAATTGGAAGCGAAACTGGATGTTTTGTCCTTTTAAAAGGGTTAAATGAGTCGGAGGTCAGAGAAAAAGAAAATCTCCTAGCATGAAGTCGATTTTAACAGGCAACATTTGAATATAAAAATGATGGTAGATTAAAGACAAGAAGCAAAGGAAGGTGTGTAAGGCAAAAATGGTTCGCGAGTAAGTTGCGGTATTGAGGAAGGAGATAATTTAATAACTGAAGCACCTACTTGTTCAGATGATGAGGTATTAAGATTGCGTTTAAGTGTTATAAAAAGGACGGATGGAGTGTATATAATATTTGTTCCCATTATATTGGATATTCAAGCAGCATTATTTGCAGAGATATAATTTTTTTAGATCAAATTTTCCATACTCCGAAAGAAGCAAAAGAAGGAGGCTGCTTCTGGGAGTTAAAGACTGTGTATAAGAAATCTAACTGTGTATAAATGGTTTATTTTTTTGAAAAAAGAGACTGCAAGAGTTTGGTACGATAAAGTGGCTGCAGTGATTGCTTGTTGAAACTGGGTTGGGTAAAGTAAGATTGAACCTGCGTTGTTTATGTTGTGGAAGTATGGAATTCGTTTAGAGGGGCGATTTTGTACCAATGTGGTATAGATTTGTTTTGGGATAGATATTTCTAAGAAGGTTTTATGAAACACTGTTTTAATTTGAGGCATTGAAAGAAGACTTAAGATAGTTGTCGGAAGAGATAAAAAGTTCGGGTTTAAAATAGTAGGTGTGAAGTCATGGACAGAAAATGGGTTTATTATTGATTCTGGACAGATAAATCTATACTGAGAATTCGGTTTCAGAAATAATTTAAGCATGCTTACTTTTAAGTTTTACACAAGGTGGAAAATATAAAAACTGTTGGTCTATTTTAGGTGAAAGGGAAATGGAGAAAAAAGAATTAATGATGATGTATAAATCTTTGGTGGGTCAGATGAATTTTGGGTAAGTGGACAAACGAGTCGCCGGATTTCATTGGAGTGAGTAGAATGTAGGTTGATGGTGTTTTAATGGAATTACTACACTGGGGTAATGCCAAGGTCTTATTCTGGGAAAAAATATTTTACATAATTTTTTAAGAAAGGATTAGTTGAGTAATAAAGTGAGTGAGTTAACAGAGAAGTCAGAACGGTATATTTGATTTTTGTATTAACATTAAATGACTCACAGTACATCTATGCACGTGATTTTTTTTCATTGAAGTAATTAAAAATACTTACCCATTAAAAAAAGGATTATGGGTGTTAAGGTAGTGGCTATGATTTCCACAATAATAGTTGTGGATGTCATGTTTAGATCGGATTGTTTTCACGAATAAGAATAATTTATGCAGTTTAAAAGGCGGAGTTAGCTATATCGTCTATACTCAGTATTTATGCGTGCTCTGGAGTCGGGGGGCATTGAAAGAGGTGGCAAATTCTTTAAAATTGAAGCTTGAAAGGAGTCTTTGATAATGTTGGATGGAGTTGTCTCCTTTTGCAGAACCAAGCCACATTGAATAAATATATATAATATCAAATTGATGTGGGGAGGTGATAAAGTGCGCTAAGTCAAGCCATTCGCTATGTTTATAGAGTACGTAGCGTAGAGTATTATTATTAATAGATGTTTGTAATAGCAAATTATCTTAAATTTTTGATAATTTTGTATTCATGTATGATCGGTTTCAGATAATAATTTTGGGCGCTCCTAGGTAATTGTAGGCAGGTGTTTTGAGGATCCCTTTGAGACAACCGTTAAAACTATTTAACAATCTTGATATGTCGGTAATAAAAGTGTGTCAAGGTTTATTTAATTGTTTAGTGTACATAGCAAACGAAATCTAAAGTTTTTTATAAATGTTTTCATGTTAGATCTGTGTTTCAGATAATATTTTGGCCTCCTAGGTAATTAGCAGGTGTTTGGGGAATCTTCTTTGCACAACCCTAAATATTTACAGATGATTTTGCCTAAGTGATATAGCAAGTAATTCTTTTATTAGGGAATTACAAGGAGAATTGTGAATAAAACTGTTGGTGCCTGGTGATAGGTGGCAATTTGATATATGAATAGTATAAAACGTTCTTAAAGAAATGCGAATCATAATACTCCGAGTACACAAGCAGTGAGGTAAAATACCTAAGATTAGATATAGCTTGATCAGTGCGCTTTGAATGATGAATAGAAAGATAAGATATTTACAAGGAGTTTTGATGATGTGGTAGGTGTGATATAAGACAGTCAATTTGGAGATACAGTTACTAGAGTTAGAGTAGATGTTAAAGGACAAAAGATTTATGTGGAACTGTGGTAAAGTACCAACAGATGGCTTATTTGAACTTGGGGGATCAAACGTACACCACAATTGGACTGTGGAGAGAACGAGATTAAAATGAAATTGCGGCGTATTCTGAACTTTAAAGAGTCAATACAAGGGAAGTTGACGTAACCTGGACACTTTTGATGTTATATATTGAATTGATGGGTGGTACAACAATGAGTTTTGAACTAGGGGGTCAACCTTACCCCAATTGGACTGCGGGAGAAGGGATTAAAACGAAAGCGGATTCTGACCTTTCAGATTTCAATCCAAGGTGCAGAGGTGGAGCGGAACCTGACACCTTTTTGTGGTATTATTTGAAATTTAGGGGTTAGAAACAATTTGTCAGTTATTGAACTAGGAGGGGTTCAAACTTATCCGCACAATTGGATCGGCGGGAGGAGGGTGAGTACGAAAACGGGAAGCGAGTGAATAGACTTGACTCTCGGAGGTTCAGAGCATAAGGTGTCACAGGGATAGGTGAATAATCTTGGGGTACCTTCGACACTTCCTTTGTAGGGAGTATAGTGATTAGCATGTAGAGGGTTTAGCACAGACATTTAGGCTCCTTTTTGCACAACCGTGAGTAAAAAACATTTATAACGAAATGGTATCGTTTCGTCCTTTAAAGACCCCAATTTTGGACTTGGCGGAAGAAGGTAGGGATGAAACGAAAGCGGATTTCTGACCTTTTGTAAGAGTCAATCAGGGGAGGTTTAACCGTAAACCTGACACGTGTTGCGGTATATGTTGTTGTGGAAAATTAGGGTCAAGCTTTTTTGTATATTGTTATGTGTAATTAGCAAAGAAATCTAAATTTGCGATTTCAATATGTTTTCATGTTAGATCGGTTTCAGATAATAATTTTTCCCTATGCGGTTTTGAAATTTAGGCAGAGAGCTGTTGAACGGTTATTCTCTTTGCTCACCAACCCGTAAAATATTTACAAGTGTGTATTGTGACGTGATAAAAGCGTAAGTCAAGCTTTATTATAGTGTTTATGTGTGTAATAGCAACAAACAATGGTTTTGAAACGTAGAGTGGTCACCTTCACCACAATTTGTGAGGCTGCGGCTAGAAGGTATTAAAACGAAATGGCGAGGATTCTGACCCTTAAGGAGGTTGATTGTTAACCTGAGCCACTAGAGCTATATTATTATTCATGATATTGCTATAAATACTAAAGAGGTAAAAGGGGCTTTTCTTTTTAGGGAACACGTAGAAAATTTTATTATTTATAAGTAGAAGTTTGGTTGTGTTGTTATTTTGGTTTAAAAAAATAGCTATTAATCAAAAAAAGAGAAACGACAAATATTTTTTTGTTACAAAAAAAAGAAAAAAAAAAAAAGAAAAAAAAAAAAAAAAAAAAAACGGATTAAATACATTAAATGGAATTATGGTAAACTAATGAGAAGGATGTGTATGATAATAATTCTTAATTAGTTAAAAATAAATATATAGAAAAAGAGAACATAATTCTCATTTAATAGAAAAAGGATAATGATGTTAGGGTCATTAGTAATAAAAGGTGAATTGATTAAATAGAAAAATCAATAATAATAATAAGTTAAATTAAAAAAACATTACGAATAATTATTACAAACCGCAGAATGTAATTAATTAGATAAAACACCATAATATTAAAGCTATGTGCGTATGCTTAAATTCTTTTTTATTTTTGTATGCTATAGTCAATGTTGTATTTGTCAATAATTAAGCTCCTAGCTTGCTGGTATGTAGTTTTGTCCACCAACTTCTTATACTTTGAAATAGTTAATTTAAAAGAGTAGTGAATTTCCGTTAACATTTTAACTGTTTAACCTGTCATGGACGGTCACTTGTACGTGTCAGGTATCGGAATAAAGCAGTTACTTAGTCAAGTTTAGCTCTCGGCAGGCTTTGAACTTTTACTTGTTGATGATGTTTTACAATTTTCTTCGAGCGTCGCGTGAGAGCCAGAGGAGTGTTTTTTGTTTTTGTGCGCATGCCAGGGAATGTGGTCTGGATAGGAGATGAAGGAGTAGGGGTTGTACGGGAGTACAGGGAGAGAAATCTTATCAGAATCCCTCATGAGTAGTATTTTATGGCGCAGTGCCGCCTACCACGATTTATTTAAAAGGAACGCGCGCGTAGGGGTGGTGAGTTGGTTTGGTGTTATAAATATTATTCAATCTAAACTGAATTTTATAGTCTTTATTTAAATTCTTGGGCGTACAAAACAGAAGTAGTGAAGAGGTGGAGGTGGATGCGAGCAGTGTGATATCGAAAAGTTCATTCATAGTGTAGAGTTAAGTTTAAGATGAGGTATAGGGAATGTCGGTATGGAGTAAGGTATTGATGTACACCTGAGCATGCTTTGGTAACAAGATCGCCAGGTTGTATAAACCAGATATTCTCTTAAGGAATGTCTCAGTGGTATGAAATTATTGCAATTAGAAGTGAAAAGCATCAAGATCCTTGAGAAAGCAATGAAGTTTTACAGGGCTGTTCAATGTATTTTGACGGACGTTTTGAGCATGGGGCGCATTTCATTGAAATTAGTGTCAACTTGTGCTACCAATGTATTCTTTTTGTGGTCTTCATCTGTTGTCTGTTGGAGTTGTTCCCTCTTCTTTCGAGTATTAGTATTGTTTTCTTATATTAATTTAATTTGCCAAAGATATATCTTTATTGATTTGATTATTGGCATTTCTATTTATGATCAATTCTTTACATTTCTCGTTTCTTTCAATCAAGTCAATCATATTTATTGTAGCAGTGTGGAGAGGGAGAAACAAAAGGAAGTTATACCTTTACAGAGATATTACAAGAGAGTGGTTACGGACTCTCTAGCCTATCTATTTCGTCCGGTCCTGTGACATGTTGAACTTTTGAATAGCAGAAAACTAATTGTTTTACAGTCGATGTTATGTGACTTTTTTTTGGAAACCATTAAAAAGAGATTTGAACTAGAGTAGTATAATGATTAGTTTAGAAAATAGACAGGACACATAATGATCAAAAAAAAAGAGATAGAAGGTATTTGAAAACAGAAGTGTACTACAATATAGGTAAATTGAAAAGTTATTGAACAGATGACTAAAAGGCCTACTATAGCAAGACGTAGATACCTCTAAAATCTAAGAAGATAAAACAAACAAAAAATTAGAATTCTGGCAGTACGAGAAGAGATACATATTAAATTGCTATTAATTATGAAATAAATTAATATATCAAATAACTGATATACAACGAATTAGCAAAATGTTATGTCTACCTAAATCATATTTAGCTATAAGGGTCGGAAAAAAATATAGCTAGGGATGAGTGTGAATGACTTTAAGGGATTTATCAAATGAGAAATCTTGTAGGTATGAGAGAAGACATCTGAGCCGCAAATCCAGATTGAACTGA
>JABUQX010111842.1:10000-21566 GCA_015478945.1 Trachelipus rathkii | reverse complement strand
ATAATAATTGACAATAAAAAATATGTCAAATACTACAATAATATTCAAAAACATTAATAATTAACATATATGTACAACGATAATATATCAATACAAGTAGTCTAAACATACAGAACATAATGTCAATCTTAATATATTAACAAATTATCAATATCTAAGCTGAATATTGACTAATTTTATACAAAACTGTCAAACTACATATAACAATATATTATTAAAATGTCAACTAAACAAATACCAATTAATAGCTCTATAATACATAATACTTTTCATTACCTCTTATATATGTAAATTAAATTCATATATTTTACATTTATTTTATCCTATATTACAAGATGTAAGATAAATACTTGAATACTAAAATAAATTGTATAAAATAATAATATTAATAAACTATATTTCTCTGCTACAAAACTTGCGGGATCAAGGAATATAATATATTAATATTATATAATATAAAATATGAATCACAAATAGTTATATATAACAATTATATATATAAATGTTACAATATTACATAAATGATTAAACAATTACTAATATAGATATTAGTTATACTATATAACAATAATAGTCATAATAGGTCCACAATTGAACTAATACATAATATAATAATAATCATAATATATTAAACTATATATCACCACCAACTATACTATTATATATTATTAATATTATACAAATTGATTAAATTATTAGTATATTATTATTATTAATATAACAGTATATTATAATTTAATATATATTATTATAATATAATATATTATATATATGTTTATATATATAAATATATAATAATATATTATATATAAATTATATTTATTATATATATATATATATAAAGATTATTATATATATGATGCAGACCAATTATATATATTATTGGTATATTTAATATAGCTTTTCATATATTAATATACTACATCTTATAAACATTTATGTATAAACGGTAATATATATTCGGAATATTATATATATTTAATATATATAAAAATATATTATATAAATATATATATAAATATTATATAATATATATATATGGCCGTGTGTGTGTGGTGTAAATGTTTATTTTTAAGTCTAATTATTAAAAGGTTGGCAAGAAATTTTAACCGAAATTTTATACACCCATATTATGCACGGCATAAATGTTGAACAACTTTTTGTATGCGATGACAAGCGTAAAATATATAAAAAGGTTTTTTGTCCTTCTTCCACTTTTCCAGATTAAGGAGAGGGTTCATATATAACATATACGATAAATGAAGGTCAACTCTATGTAATAGGAGGAGCACTAGGGATAAAGTGAAAGAAAAATATACATTTATATGCAGATTGCCCCCTCTAAATTCACAGGTTGCTGAGAGAAAATTACTACACTGGAATAATACTATATTATTATTTTTTTTTTATTTCTATTCATAAAGGAAAAAAAAAATTAAGAGGGAATAAATAAATAAGGAGTTGGACCAACGAATTTCATCTAATTATTGTCCTCAATTATTCACCACCACCGCCCGTTTTTTTTCGTAGCACATCACATGATCTCTTTTACAATGCGCTCCGCACCTCACAGAACCTGGCTAATGAATTTGTGTGTGGCACTGCACAGCACTGCTTCGTCCGCCAACTCAAATTGAAATACAAACTAGATTTATAAAACTGAAAATAAGTATCTCTCAAAACAGTGATGCCAAGATGAGGAAAAACTTGCAGACAAAAAAGAAAAAAAAAACATTTTAAAGGAGAATGATACGTAGGAATACTGGATGAAGTGCTGTCAAGATATTCCCTATAGGCACAAAACTTTTAAAAAATGAATAAGCGAAGAAGTATTGAAAGAAAATTAGAAGTTTTCTAAGCAATGAATTTTTACAAAAACTCTAAAATAGGAGATACTAAAATCTCTAGCCTGAAATAGTAAATGACTTTCTTAAATCTTACCAATGACAGGCAACATTATATAATATATTATTAAAGGAAAACGTTGAGTGCTTGGTGTAGTGGAAGACGAATGCAATGTGAGTGTTTCCATCAGGATATTTGTAATATGAAAATGGAAGCCACCAAGAGAGTTGAAGATCCAGTATGCCATATTTAAAAGATGCGATTCACACATTAGAAATTTCTGATATTTCCGTAGGCCATCTATATAATAAAAAATATTAACTAATATAATATTAAATATTAATAATAATTATTATAATAATAATAATCACTATATATATTATGATATATGATATATATATATATAGTTAATAGCTATATAGTAATATTATGATTAATATATAATTAATACTATTAATTCGTAAGAAATATGTATTAAGTATATATATACTATAAAACGGGATGAAAATATTAAATATAATAAATAGTAGGGATGTAATAGTTATGATATACATATAATATATATATACGTGAGTATTAGAAAGATATAGTAATATATATATATATATATATAATATAATATATTATTATATATGAGATATATAACACATTAATATTATAAATATAATAATATACTATTTTATATATAGATAGTTGATATATATAGTGGTGGAAAGAGGCCAATCTGAGAAGTGAGACCACGCAGTGAGGTTGAGAGTTATCTCTTCCTCTTCCTTATGGCAGGTCATTCTGTTTGGGTGTTAGTAGAAAAAACGGCTGTAGTTATCTCTTCTTGCACTTGTGAATCGGCTGTACGCACACCAGCACAAGGTTAGATATTGATGGTTATACACTTCAATGATAGCTGCCATTAAAAATTCTTCGTTTATAAACGTTGTAAGAGGGTCTAAGTTCTATCAGACAGCTCGAATTTCAACTATATTCTTCTGTTGAAAGCCATGGACCTTCTTTCCCAACAACAAGAGAAACTATATATGTTACGCATTTAAAATATATACTTCGAGGCTAAATGAACCTCAACAACAAGTAGTCTGTAACTCCTTCTATAGTATATCATCTTTAATAGTAAGTTTTACAAAAATAGCTTTAGTGTTTGGCAATCTTTATGAAATTTACATGCAGATTTATGATTCCAAGCCACGAAGTCGCTGACCTAGTTTATGTACTATATGTTTTTACAATTTTTTATTAACTACATAACGCTCTCGTATTATTAAATTCAGTTAAATTTCATTTTATATAACGAAGGCATAACATTGAAAACCCCGCTACAGAAAAAGAACCGCCAAAAAATTAATTTAACAATATGTCTAAGAAAAAAAATTATATATAATATACAATAATTTTTAATAAAGGAAAGACATTGTAATGCCATTATTCGTATCATAAAAACAACATATTGTAAAGAAAGTAAATAATAAAAGTAAAAAACATGTATTTTTTTTATGTTTTCAAACAAAATCTATATATTATTATATAAATGCAACTCCAAAATTGGTTTTCTTTAATTGACTTATTTTTCAAAAAAATATATTTTTTATTGGTCACTATTCTAAACATATTTCATATAAAGAAGGGTGCTATCTGGTAGTCAAAAGGAAGCAGGATATAATAATAATAGAGGCAATACATGTATATGTTTTTATAGTAATCACGTATATAAATATATATATATATAATATATATATATATATACTATATATATAGTATACTATATATATATATAAATGTATACATAAGATATTATTATAGTATAATAAATATCATATAGTATACAGCATAAAAGTTTTACCGTATATACTTGAATATTAATACGAAGGTGATAGAGTATTTTTTATATATGTCTATTGACATATATATATAGCTGAGAATCGGTCTAGCTATATATATATAGCTATATACTATATACATAACTGGAGTAAGTATATTTCTTCGAAGATAAATTTATAATATATATATCATTCACTATCATGTTTTAAATAATAATAATATATATATATAACTAATTGTTAAAAAAATAATATAATGTATTTAATATTAATATATAATATATCTAATATCTATATTAATAGATATATAATATTATAATATATATATATATATGTCTATATTTTAAATATAATATAAATTATTATAATTATTAATATACCAAGCACATCGCCGATTCTGTTAGGAATATGTATGTGTATAAGTAATATGTGTATAATATGATAAGTGTGGTGCAGGAAGTAGTGAATGCAGTATATAAAGATAAATGTTATATGATCGTGAAGAGATAACCACAATATGGATCTGTGTACAAACAGGACAGTTCAGATGCAGTAAGAAAGAAAAGAGTAAATAAAATTGTGTTATAATATTTTAGAAAATTGTCATAAAATCTAATTTATTTGTTTTCCCCATAAAGACACTAATCTTATATCCACATTTTGAAGTTTGTTATAAACACTTCTTTTGTTATTGAGTACCATCTGCTGCAGCAACCCAGGGCTATCTGCAATTGAATGTAGATAGCTTTATTGATGAGCTTTAATTTGGTTCATAACAGGTATCTCCTGCCAGTGAGGTTAATAAGAAGAGGAGGATTTTGTATCTTGCCCATTATTTATGATATGCGTATTAATGCCGTTCTCGCGTTCTAGAATTAAAAACCAGTTTTTCTTACGGTTTTCGATATCAACTGGTCCTGCCATGCAGGTGTTGGTCCAGCTCTGTTTCATAATATTATAATTCTGGAAATTTTCTCTGCAATTTTCTACCTATCTTTTTCTATTCTATCTATCTATTTATTAAACTATCTATCTAATTATCTCTATATATCTGTATATATACTATATATATAATATATTAATTATTATATAGATATATTATATATATATATTATATATATTATCTATATATATATATATAATATATATATATAATATATATATATATATATTATATATATTACACATTATTATATATTATATTAATATAATTAATTATATATATATATATACTATATTATATATATATTAATATATATATATACACGAGATATATATATAAGATATATATATATATATATATATATATTATATTATACTATAGTATATAATATATATATATTATTAATCCTATATTATAATATATATATATATATAATATTATATAGTATAATCATATATATTATATTATTATTCTATACTAGTATATATTATATATAATATTTATATATTATAGTATATATATATATATATAATAATTATATATATATATTATATAATAATAGTATTATATATATATATAATTATAATTAATAGTTAATATTATAATATAATGCGTGTGCAGCTCCCTGCAATATGAATCAAACCATATTTTAAATCCAATAAGATATCATTATGTCCCCCAAACTAAAATTATTTATCAAATTCGAGAATCGGACTAATAATAGAAGAAGTAAATGAGTATTGCACGCAATTATTTTTTATAAAAAAAAAATTGAGATATTTATTGTCCCTTCACGATTGAGAAATATACTTATCCGTAATTTTATATTCAAGCTTAATAATGGTAAACTTCTAAAATAATAAAGAGACAAAAAAAAACTTACTGTGTCTGACTGCACATCGCAAGAGCAAACGACAATGAACAGGCATGTATAGGCGAATTTGGAGATGATAATGGTATTAAATTTAATAATATTATTAATTTATATATAATATGATATAATATATATGTAATATAATATATATATATAAAAATAATATATTATATATATATATATATATAATAGAATATAGTATATATATCATAATATATATAATATATATAATATGACTATATATTTATATCGTTACGTATATATATATATATAATAATTAAATATATGAATATATTATATATATATTTATATATATGTTCAATACTATGTTACTGTATATAATATAGCGATATTTAGCGCATAATTATAAAAATATTAATATACATTATATTTTTACATTTAGGTAGGTTATAATATTTATCACAAATATATCTATACTATATATATATATATATATATATCTATATTACTATTCTACTCTAGTACTTAAAGATTTGAAAACAGGAAAGAATAATTTTGAAGTACTAAATTTTATAATAGCCATATATTATTATTATTATATATATATATATAATATAGTATTGTATTGTTTCTATATAATTTTTTTTTTTTATTTATATATATTATATATAATATATAAATATATATTAATAGTATTAATATATAATTAAATATAATATATATATATATATATATATATTATATATTAATATACAATAATATATATATATAAAAGGTTTTTTAACAATAATATAATAAAAGAATTTAACAAAAAAAAAAAATTTTACAATTATTGTACTAAGCCCAAACCAAATATATACAATCATGATGTTAAAATTTTTCACTTTCTAGCAAAAGATTCTCTTAAGTTATATTAAATCATAACATAAAATTACGTATAGTTTATAATTTTCAGAAATTATTTCAATATTACATTATGTTAATTATGTTATTATTAAGATTTGAATTTACATTTTAATGGTAATTTTACTTATTTAAATATAAACCTGAGTATTTTTTAAATTTAATGATGCATCTATTGTATGTTTCTGATTAAAAATAAACTCTTTAAAATTATGAATTGATATTGGAAAAGAAAAAAAAATAATCCTTCTGGGGAGCACATATATATAAGTGATATAGTATATGTAGGCTACTATATACCTAATAGATATAACTAATTAACGATCGTTGAAATTTGAGTTCGTTTTCTTATCTTCACATATATTATCTTTCCAAGTGCATATTTTGCATAATGTTATTTTTGAGGATATATATATTATTATATTAATTATAAGTAATATATACTATATAATTATATATTATTATATATAATATGTATATTATATATATATATTAGTATATATATATATATATATATATATATACTATATATAATTATATCTATATTATATATATATATATATAATTTATAATATTATATTAGACTTATCTATGTGTATTCTTTTCTTAATCACTTCTCAATCAGATAACATATTCCCCATCCTTTTATCCACCTCTAAAATAATGGGGGTGAGTAAGTATTGCGCTCCGCATGCAATCGGAAAACAGAAAGAGTAGTAGAAAACATAGAGCAACAGTCGTAAAAAGAAAAACCCCCCTTAATCACAATCCCTTATTTATAGCCTTAGGTGAGAATGGTCGCAGTCATAACAAAAATTCAATACATATACTGAGGATCATTTCAACGAGACTGTGAGAGCGATTAGATCTTACCCACGTCGTATTACTAATCGTCAATGGGAGGGTTTCATTCACCCTGGTGCCAGGCCCACATCCATTAAAAACCTACCTTCAACAAAATCCAGAAAACATTCTCTCGTACTATGGCCCACTCATTTTTTTGCGTACGCCTCTGCAATAAACTCATTAGTACCTACTATCGCTTCAATACATTACTTATTGTAACTAGGAGTGAGGTGAGCGTATATCCATAATAAAAATTTTTTTTTATCACTTTTTCTGCTTTAATCTTAGCTTAAAATTACCACACATTATATATAACACTCTCAAAACACTATACATTCGCTTAAACAACCAACACTCCTATGAATAAATTTCATCCTTTTTATATATAATTGTCCACATCTCAAGTACTCTCGTTTATTCTCGATTCATATTAACTCATTTCTTCCACGAGTAAACTTTATATAAATTATTACGAGGGCTAGGTCCATCAAGTACAACTTACCTTAATGCGTAGAGTTCATTAGTACTATATATCCTACATCTTATATCAATTCCTCTTAACACCTAACACGCCCCTAAAAATTGTCCATTATAATGGCTAGCCTGGTCAGAAAGCTTATGTATACCTTGATATATAATATGATTAGTTTTATTTCACCTCTTATTACCAGACCATAGTTTCAGCGTACTATAAGTACAATATTAGACGAGAAGGTATAAAGACTCACCCCCTCCATATAGCATATACACTATCGTCAACTCATAGACTTCGTTCCCTATACATCCGCATTTAGGTAAATTGTAAATTGCACACAGCCCACCCTCACCTATCATTTAAAACTTTCCCTAATTAACCTGGCATCTATCATTCCCTATTTTCTCATCCTAACCATAGTAACCCTTAAATATTTATAACTCAGGCTGAGCTTTGTTCACCAGTTACTATGGCATCATTCTCTACATAACTTACACCGGAGGGACTCCCTATCATGTCACTACCATAACACTTACTCTTTAATCGTACATTTAAATTTTCCAATACCCCCTCCTTTTTATCTAATCAAGACCCCTCGCCAAATATCACACCCTAATACCAATCCTCTCTAAGAGAACTCTCTCTTCAGATTCCGCTCCCTTCCTCAAATCTCTTCATTCTCCATCATTCCAACCCCCTCACTCCACTCTCTTCCATTCTCCATCATTCTAACCCCTTCCCCTGCCACTCCTTCCTTTTTACAAATTGCGAATAACCATAAGAGGAGACATAACAGCATAATCCCCTCTCCTACACTCACGGCTATTAATATACAAGAACCAATCACTTTCTATTCCATGTTTAATTTCTTACACATAACACTAGCTTAACTTAATCCGTCATAAGAGTGATTTTGATTCCATTTATAAAACCTGGTTATACACTCCTTCTTGTATCACCAACACCTTATAACACGAAAACCTGCCATAGAGCTTCTTCTATTAAATCTCTATTCATTAAACGCCGTGATTGAAATATCCAAAAATCCACAGTAAAGAGATTATTATGTATATTGCTTTGCTCTCTCCCATACATATTTTCTCCTCGAGAATCATATTGTTTCAAATATGTAAAATTAGGGAAGATGCAAGCAATTTGTATTGTATTAACATCGCCATTTACTAGATGTTTTTTCCTTCGCAAGATGTCAACTGTTATTATCATTAAGTCAGTACCGTTTTTTTTCAGGTCCCCTCGGATCTGGAGTTGTTTTCGAGACTCGCTTTATCGGGACCGAAATATATCAACTCAACATAGGTATATTTTTAATCTAACAATATCGAGGCAATAGCTACTTCTTCAGATTAAGATTTTAATATCCTAATATATCTTGAGTAACCTAACATTATTAACATGTATCCCTTAATCTTCCTTCTTAATTAACCCCTAATTATCTAACCTGTAAAAAGAGGATAAAAACTATAATATACTTAAGTGTGATCTTCTAATAAAATATAACTACCCGCTTTACAAATCTCCTAAATAGCATGTACTACTATAGATACTATCTACTCATACAACGTATTGGGTTTCTCCAACATCACCTTTCTCACCTTTATATCCTACCATTCGCTACCAACACTATAATATATTCTATACCTATGGAGTATTCGTTATGCCATTTCTTGGTATAAATCCTGTATATATATAGCTATATAGTATATATATATAGTATTTATTAGATATGATATATGATATGAGGTATCTGCTGTAGTTAGCTTATGATGCCGGTTTATAAGTATACTATAATATATACAACCTACATCGCTACTAGTACTTATATTTAATAATATATCACGTAGTTACAGGCCTAGATACGTAGCTTTACCAGTAGTTATACGATCATAACTATATTATTCAGTTTATATAATAAATAATAATATATAAATATATATATAAGAAAAATAAATAAATATATAAATGTCTATCTATCAACTTCAGCCTTTTCTCCTCCTGCTGGAAGAGTGTTAAGAAGGCTGAAAGTACTGAAGTTATTCCTTCAGTGGTCCTCAAAACTTGTGCTTCTGAGCTTGCACTTTACCTTGGTTGTTTCCTCACTCTCTATCTATCAACTTCAGCCTTTCCTCCTCCTGCTGGAAGAGTGCACTCATCCAGCATGTGCTGACGAAGCGAGACCCCAGTCAACAATCCAACTATACTCCTATCCTTTAAACCTAAGATCTTCCTAAGGTTTTCGAATCTAATCAAGATGATTTAGAAACATCTCAAATCTTCTAATCTTTTCTCTGATTTTCAGTATGTCTTCTGTAAAGAACTCTAGACAGGCTATCTTCTTTCCTTTGGATCTGACTCTTGGTCTTCTGGTCTTCCGCATTTAGGTGAGTCTCTTGCCATGGCGCTAGACATAATGTCTGCCACAAAGTTTTAATTTCTAAAGTTCCCTACTTCAATATTTATCCATCAATTTGTAACCTTCTCTTAAATTCATATCCAGTCGTTTTATGGCTGCTGTTGGGGATAACCAACACCACATCCTATAAATCTATCAATAGTACTGTTCCTCAGAGTTCTGCTCTATCCCCATTATTTGCATTATTGATCTATCTTCTTACCATGTTTCGTATCCACTCTTGGGCTGATAACTACACTCATCATTGCTCATTCCAAATAAATGATGCTAGGAGGGTAGCCTTGAAGCAACAGACATCTGATCTTTCTCGGACCTATAGTTGTGTTAAAGAAAATATGATTGTTGTCAATGCCTTAATAACTCAACTTCTTCATCTATCTGCTTGGCATTATCATTCTCACAATTCTATCTTCTTTGAAAACACAATTCTAACCTCCTTCAGTTCTAAATATTCTTGATTTTTTCCCCTTTGATCTTTCTTAGAAGAGTCACATTATGTTATTTCTAACAAGTTTCTAGTAAGTTGAATTGTTTTGAGGCGCCTTCGAAACTTCTCACCATCCTAGTTACTAGCTCTGCATAGGGGCTTTGTTCGCCCTTGTTTGGAGTATGAATAGCATTTCTGGGGTGGCTCCGCAAATACTCTTATTCTTGATAAAGTGTAGTCTATGGATGTTGACTTCTTAACTCTCCAACTCTAACTAACGTTCTCCAATCTTTCTAGCCGTCGAACTATTGCATCACCCTCCTTATTTTATTGTTATTATAAATTGCATTGCTTTCTCTGAATTTTACAGTCTTATACCTCCTACTTTGAGGAGAAATCCTGCGAGTCGTATTTAAGACACTATCATCTCTCTTCCGTTCAATTCTGTCCGCAGAACCGGATCATGTGAAAAGAATTAGAGCTAATAAGCTAGCAACCAGCCACTTCAATTTCTTGCTTCAATTTGAGGAACACCATTATATACAACAGAGAAGCATGATCTTTTAGAGGCCTCTGGGAGAAAGAATTTATAAGCTAGATGGAAGAAAATGCTCCACTAATAGTGTAAAAACTCTACCTGGAGTATATATAATATATATATAATATAAGAATTAGCAGTGGAAACCAATTCTCCAGCAGCAAGAGCTTAGACACTAAAAGGATGATGAGAATGGGGCTGGTCCGATTGACAGAGTGTTGACCTATTCTGGTAATGGATGAATAAAAAGAAGATGCATTTAATGATGTTAGAAAGGGAGATCTTGACAGATACATTTCTAAAAATTTATGAATTATATTATTTATTATGTTGGTAAAAATGTCAGTTATTATTAATTTAGATTTCAATAATAGTTGAGTATCCCATGCTTAGTTGATGCACAACTAATCACAAAATGGTACAGATGGGAGGAGTTTCAACTGGATAAAAATTGGTTGTGTTACAAAAGATAAATAATTATAATATATATATAT
>JABUQX010111842.1:0-5000 GCA_015478945.1 Trachelipus rathkii | reverse complement strand
TGACAAAGACTTTACTAATGTTTATGGCCCGGAGTATTGTTCTGTGGGAGGGTGTTTTGTTTAGTCCATTTACAATGTTTTGCGTGATGTTAATTAGGGTTGTTGAGGCCCATTGTGAGATTTTAAACCGTGTTGATGATTTGGGGAGTGGAAGGTAGTTTCAATTTTAGCAAGAATGATTTTCTTGCACAAAGAGGAGAGGAGAGATATGGTCGGTATGAAGACGGGAGGTTGGATCTTTTCTAGGTTTTAATTTAGGTATGATGATTGCTTTTTCCAGTGTGGAGGAATATAGTTGAGAGACCAGGATTTATTGAAGATATCTGTGATGAATGAGATAGTAGTTGGTCCAAAGTGTTTTATTTGTTGATTAAAGATGTTGTCTGAGTCAGTAGCAGGGGAATTTTTTAGGGTTTTAAAAAGTTTATTTATTTTGTGTAGAGAATGGGGGTTAGGGTTCCAGTTGTGTTGTTTTGAGTTTGCGTATTATTCTTCTTATTATTTGCATGTGCAAGTATGTTGGATATTGTTATGTTGTGCGAGGATGTTGCAGTGCTGTTTAGGGGAGGGGAGGGAGTCGTTGGGATTCCCTCTTAAAGCTTTTCATTGTGGGTGGACGTTCTGCAGCTGTGGAGGTTTTATAATTTTTTGCCGTGTTCTTCTCTCTCTTCATGTCTGCCCATGTTTTCCATTAAGTGTTCTTAAATTTTTCTGTTTTATGAGTGGAGAAGAGATTGGAGAAATTGGTATTTAAGGAGTCAGATCTGAGGAATATATTTGTTGTTGTCGAATAATGTTTCTTTTGTTTTGTTAAGTTACAGATTTCAGGTGTTATTGAAGGTTAATGTTTTCTGCATATAGAGGTTGAGGCTTTCTCTTTGAATATTTTGGCGAGGTTATCAATGGCTTTATGTAGAGATTAAGAGCTGTTGTTTGCTGGTGCGGGTAGGTTGGATTCGATATGTTGGGTGAAATTTTGCCTTTTGGTACTTGTAAAAGCTAGTTATTTTGGGATTAGCTATTTTTGTTGTTTGATAAGTGATTATTATTGTGCGTGGTCTGAAGGGAAATAAATCTCTGTGTTCCATGTGGTGTTGGTGAAGAGAGATGGAGAGGAGAAAGTAATGAAAAAGCCTGTGCTTTGCTTTCTTTTTGATTCGAGTAGAAAGCTAGATAGTGTAATATGTTTCATGAATAAAGTTTGTTGAGAATGTGATTCCTCGGTTGTCAGAAGGATACTCTCTGTACCGCAGTATGGTGGGCATTGAGGTCGTCTCCTATTATTAGGTTGTTTATTGTATTGATAGGGTTTAAATTGGGTTTGTGGTTGTTTTGGAAGTATTGAGAAGTAGGATGGGGAATGTATATTTTTATTTTGTTGTTAGAGATGTTATTGAAGAGGATAGTATTCGAATGATTGGATATTAAAGATTAGATCATTTAGTAGGTTGATAGTTTCAGTTGTGGTGTTTTGGTAGGATAAGTTGCTTTTGATTAGTGTTGTATGGTTCTCTGGTTGTGTGCTCGAGTAAATCGAGTCATATCCATAAAAAAAAAAAAAAAAGGTATTTTGGAGATTTCTTGTGGTGTGTAGACTTCTGTATTAGATAGGTTCTACATCTTTATCTCGAAAATGTTTGCTGTTTTCTTCAGCATAGACTATATTTAACTAGTTTCGAAGGCTTTGCTTGTTGGGTGGTGGGGTGGTAGTTGGAGGGCTGCATATGAAGCAGGACCAAGAGTGGTTTTGCTGAGGTATATATGGAAAGGGGAACATTTTGTTTTTTGTGGATCCATTTTTTTGCAGTGGGAACACTCTATCAAATTTCTTGTGATGCGTTTATTGCAGATGGGCAAAAAATATTTTGGGTTGTGTTTGACACTTTGAATGAATTGTTCGACTATAGTGATGGTAGATGTTGGTTAAAATTTTTTTTTATCTAGGTGTAGAGAGATAAAGGTGTGGGGAGGTTACAGGAGATTGGTCTTGGTTGTTTTGGCTTACGGCGGGTGACTTTAAGTTGGGGATATTAGTTTAAAACAAATTACCACAAACAAACCACAGAAAAATAAAAATTATGACAATAAAAAGCACAGAGCACTTTACACAAATGAGATATAAATGTCATCATAATTACATAAATGTATAACAGAGCGGTCTCTTTATTTGCAGGCCAAGTTGAGGCCTAGGAATATTACATTTGTTGTATCTAGGTTTAGGCATGATACAAATATGTTTATTAAAGCGTGCTGATTGAGTAGATGATGCATTACAACATAAGAGGATGATCCGCTAGCTGATTAAATGGGGATATGAGGATTTGTTCTATGTAGAGTCGGAGGATGATTATGGGATACTTTCCGGTTGAGGGATGATGTTCTCTTTAGGTCCCGTGAGGAGGAGACCAATCAGTTCTTCCCCTCCCGAGGAGAGAAGAGCACCGTTAAACTTCCTGACATCCTGTGTTCACCGGATAGGTAGAATATCATGTTTTTGAAAGCTGCATCGGCGATCAAGCCTGACGCCACCACAGCCCCCACCCACACCACGGCAAATGAATCTGTGGATATATATATATCATATATATATATATATATATATATATATATATATATATATATATATAATAAATTATATATATATATATATATATATATATATATATGATTTAGGCAAATTTTAAATTTGTATCCATACCTAAAGTGACAATAATTAATTAATCAAATCTGAAATGAAAATCACTAGAAAAAAACTATCTATAATAAGCAAATTAAATTTCAAATGGGAATCTGACTCTGTGGGAAAGCAAGATTATGTATTATAACAAAAGAATGGCCAAATATAATGTAATTTAAATGCATAATAGTCAATTAATGAGTATTAAATGAGGTTACAAAATTAATTATTTAAAAAACATATTAAAAATGATGTCTAAAAATCGATGACATTTAAAATAAATGAAGTTTTTTAAGTAAATGTTTTGTTACAAATAAATGACGTCTATGAATAGATGACATTTAAAATAAATTTCTGTTGAAAGGTTGGTTTACAATCGGATAAAATACTATTAGAAGTCAGTTACGATCAAAACTTAAAAGAAGTTACAACGGGGAAATGACGTTTTCACACTCAATAATTAAAATTAAGTTTCGAAAAAGGAATGACGTTTGAGAAATGTCATTCATATTAAAGGTTCAAACTTTGGTTAAGTATCAGATAAAATATTTCGCTACATGATACGTCATTTACATTCAAAGTTCGAAGTTAGGTTAACTTAAGTATACACACGAAGTATACAAGTGCTTAAAGTACATACACAAAATGTACAGCAACGGTAACTAATATGTACACAAGAGGTGTACACCAGTGATAAATATTGTATACACAGGAAGTGTACAAGGTGTGAAGGCATATACACACGAAGTGTACAGCAATAATAATTATTAATGTACGCACGCGAAGTATATGAGCAGTAAAAACATGTACACACAAAGTGTATGAGCAGTAATAGCATGTACAAATGAAGTGTACAGCAATAGTAGATAATATTGCACACACGCGAGGTACACCAGCAGTCAAGGCATGTACACACGAAGTATACAACAGTAGTGTTAACAATGCACAATGCAAAAACAGTTAAATCGGGTTGTATAGCAATGATATATATTGTACAGACGCTTGATGCACAAGTAGTAAAAGCATGTATACACGATGTGTACAGCAGCGGTGAATACTGAACACACGCTAAGTGAACAGGTAGTAAAAGCATGTACATGCGAAATTTACAACTGTTAATATTATACCCGCACAAAGTATACAAATGGTGGGAGTATTTACACATGAAGAAAATGTACAGTAGTAGCAGTATTTGTACACGCAAACGGAATGTACGTAGTAGCAGTATTTGTAAATTCATAATTATTCTAGCAATTATAATTAATTATATTAATAATCATTAAAAAAATAAAACAAAATTATTCATTTAGTTTGTAAAATCATTATTAATAAAAGTGAAAGCTTTTTGTGAAGGCGTCAGTTGATTGAATAAGATATAACGGCAGAGACGGACAGATGTTCACGCAAATTTATTCTGTGCGAACCACCTGATTGAGAGTGAAAGAAAAAAAAAACATTGCAAACCTAAAATTAGTATGAAATTTACTCTTAGACTCTATAATATTACTAATAAAATATTAAAGAATGTTTTGTGCCGATAAAATTAATATAGAAAATTATTATTATTATTATTATTATTATTATTATTATTATTATTATTATTATTATTATTATTATTATTATTATTATTATTATTATTATTATTATTATTATTATTATTATTTTTATTATTATTATTATTATTATTATTATTATTATTATTATTATTATTATTATTATTATTATTATTATTATTATTATTATTATTATTTTTATTATTATTATTATTATTATTATTATTATTATTATTATTATTATTATTATTAATATATTATTATTATTATTATTATTATTATTATTATTATTATTATTATTATTATTATTATTATTATTATTATTATTAAGAATTATTATTATTATTATTATTATTATTATTATTATTATTATTATTATTATTATTATTATTATTATTATTATTGTTATTATTATTATTAGAGTTTGATATAATTATAATTATTGTTATGATTAGTATTATTATTAGTGTTATTAGATACCTAAAGATCATATGCGCTCTCAGGTTGGGCGGTATGTTTTAACGTTTGCCAAAGAAAAGGTGAGGGTGTCTCGTACTTATTAAAAGAGCTAAAGGCAAAAAGAAATTTTATCAGTCATTAATTCTGGCATAGAGGTTTTTGGAAAGTTCGCTACCAGGGCTGGATTCAAAACACAAATCCTACTATGTGTATACAGACCACCAAGTGAAGCGGCGCAACGCGAAAGCGTTTCTCACGATAAATGCGAAAACGGTTAAACACCCAACGACACAAACTGAACGAAGTACAAC
>JABUQX010111841.1:10000-12637 GCA_015478945.1 Trachelipus rathkii | reverse complement strand
ATTAGTCATGTAAGATTTATTATTAGTGTGAATGGTAGGAAATTGTTTGCAAATACGTTTTAGATTCTTATTAAATTCTATTTGGGAGTTTTTTAAAGGGTTACTATTAAGTTTGGAATACGTATTGTTGTCTGAAAGAATATTGTTACATTTACTGATATAATCTTTATGATTTAATATAACAATTTGGTTACCTTTATCACTCTTAGTTATCACTATTTCTTTATTCTTTTTAAGTTCTGCTAAAGCATTATAAAATTTAATTGGAAGTTTATCTTGTTTGTTGCCAGTAACTATTTCATTCATTAAAATGCCCTTTAATAAATCCTGGTTGATTGATTTATCATTCATAAATTTTGTCCATGTATCGAAATCACTGAAGAACTGCAAATTATTATCTGATCTCTCTAGAGCAAATGATAACCCATATCCTAACAAAAGTTTCTCATCTTTTTTAAGTGAATAATTAGAAAGGTTGATAATTGCATCTTGATTAGATGAACTGTACCATAAACTTTGTTTGAAAATATGTTCAAATTTAAGGTTTAATGATTGAGACTTTTTACTTACTATAACGTTTTTGGTTTGATGTGCCAGGTCCAACAAAGTTGTAAAATTCTCCAGTTGGTCAGGAAAAACTGAATACCAATGATTTTGAAAAGACTTAAATGCAATGTGGCATTTTCTGAAACTTCGTTTGATTTCACATTTAATTTCATTGATCTTTTCCAATAGTATGTATTTTTTGGCCGAAGAAAATGGGTTAAATTTATCTTTGTGTAGGAATCTTGGAACCAACGTTTTAGGTATAACAAGGTTGTTCAGACATTTCTTCATGAAAACAATTTGACATTTCTTAATATTAGCGGAGATCATTTTATTTCTATAATTTAGAAATAATTTTCTCGTGGGGAAATCTAAATTTATGCCGTTGTTTACGGGTATCATTCTATGTAGAAAAACTTTACTTTGACGTAAACAGATAATTTATGTGAAAATATACCCTTGGCACAATAAAATCTTTATTATCGACACATTAAAATATTTACACAGATAAAACTTATATAAAAAAAAATTTACGTTTCGCCTAATACATTATAAAGGCCTCTTTCAGAATTTTAAGTTGACAAGAAATGAAATACATTACAGAAAAAAAAAAAAAAAAAAAGGGACTAAAACTAATGTTGATTCTGAGTTGGTTGGTCCTTATGAATCTTTTTTCTTGATATCCTTTAAGAAATTTGAAGCAAGCAGAAAGGAGTTCTGAATCTTATCCAACTTTATCTCGCCTGGAATCTTGTTAAAATTATCTGTATTATAAATGAACACCGATTCTATTATTTTTCTTTTTTTAACATGATTGCAATATTTCAAAGGAGAAGCATCCTGTAAGTTAATTTTATGGCTAGTAACTGCACGATGAAAAGTTAGAGCTGAATTTTTAGAATCTTTGATTAAATCATCCCCATGCTGATTCAATCTTCTGTGGAAATCGTTTGTCTCTCCAATATAAACTTTGGAACAATTGCAACATGGAATCTTGTAAATGCACTGAGAATTATTATTAACGGATTTGGGCGGTTTAAAAATTCTTTTAAGAGGAATGGTATTGTTTTTAGTAAAGCAAATGTTTTTAGGAAGATATTGTTTAATTTTATAATTTAAATTGAAGGGAATGGGAAGATATGTTACATTAGTTTTGGAAATAGGGGGATAACTATTATAATATTTTGATTTTGCTTTGCGGTAGGCTAAATTGATGACATGATGAGGGTAATTTAATTTAGTAAAAGTAGACAGAAGAAATTTAGTTTCAGTTAATAAATTAGAAGGAGAACAGATATTTAAGGCTCTAAGATAAAGTGAAGTAAGAGTGGCTAATTTTGTTTATGGTACAGTTCATCTAATCAAGATGCAATTATCAACCTTTCTAATTATTTACTTAAAAAAGATGAGAAACTTTTGTTAGGATATGGGTTATCATTTGCTCTAGAGAGATCAGATAATAATTTGCAGTTCTTCAGTGATTTCGATACATGGACAAAATTTATGAATGATAAATCAATCAACCAGGATTTATTAAAGGGCATTTTAATGAATGAAATAGTTACTGGCAACAAACAAGATAAACTTCCAATTAAATTTTATAATGCTTTAGCAGAACTTAAAAAGAATAAAGAAATAGTGATAACTAAGAGTGATAAAGGTAACCAAATTGTTATATTAAATCATAAAGATTATATCAGTAAATGTAACAATATTCTTTCAGACAACAATACGTATTCCAAACTTAATAGTAACCCTTTAAAAAACTCCCAAATAGAATTTAATAAGAATCTAAAACGTATTTGCAAACAATTTCCTACCATTCACACTAATAATAAATCTTACATGACTAATTTAGCTCAATTTTACGGCCTTCCAAAAACCCATAAACCAAATCACCCTTTACGCCCGATCATTTCAAATATCAATTGTGTAACTTATAAATTGTCGTCATGGCTCTCATCTCAACTAAAACCTTTGATAGGCAAAATTTCCAACTCTCATCTTCCAAATACGATAGAATTTATTAAACGTACTCAATCTTTAAATCCTTCTACACATCAGTTTTTAAGTTTCGATGTTACTTCTTTG
>JABUQX010111841.1:2500-5000 GCA_015478945.1 Trachelipus rathkii | reverse complement strand
ATATATATATATATATATATAAATGTATAACATGTGTTCCTCACCTGTATATATTATATATATATATATATATATATATATATATATATATATATATATATATACTATAATATATATATATATACTATATAGTATATATATATAATATATATATATATATATATATATATATATATTTATATATAGTCTATATATATAGTATATATATATTTAGATGAATAGAAGACGAGCATAATTTTGGCACATTTATTATAATAAACATTTTCGGCGTATATAACTTTACCATTCATCAGCACTGGAAATGAGATTAAAAATAATATAATTTTATAACACAAAAAAATAAATAAAATGAACTAATATTAAAACTGCAATATAATGAAAAAATACATATGTAAATTTAAAATAAATCTCACAAAAAAGTTTCCTAAGATGAGTTTAAGGATCCATCATACGAGAAGGCGAAATGCAAAGTTAAAAGTTACGAAAATTTGTTAAAGTGTGAAAACAAAAAACAAAAAAAACTTGGTTGGAATATAAAGAAGGAAGTAAGTATTTCTATGGTATGAACGCACAAACACCCACACCCACACCCACACTCACACTCACACCCACACCCACACCCACACCCACACCCACACCACAACCTACACCTAACAACCCACACCCACACCACACCACACAAACACCCACACCCACACCCACACCCACACCCACACCCACACCACACCCACACCCACACCCACACCCACACCCACACCCACACCCACACCCACACCCACACACATACATAAATGCAGAAACATACAATGCAAAAGCAATTAATTAATTAATTTGCTTTTGCATTGTGGAGAGTGCGGCACAGACGGAGAAGTGTGCCATTGGCGGAGAAGTGTGCCACTGGCGCACTTTATCTTCGGCGAAATCATCGTCACTTTTGTCCTACGTTTTTAATTTTTTCTTCAAAAATTTGTCGCCTCTCTCGTAGTATTTTTTAGCTCCTTCAAAAAATTGTCTTCTTCTTTTCTTGCCTTTCCTGCTACTTCTTCATAATTAAAAGGAAAGAATAAGTGGCTTTCCTTAAGTCTAAAAAGGGAAAATTAATGTTTCTGAAATCAGTTCAAGGGATTTTTCCCTTTTTCATAAATACAGTGGAGGGAGTTTTAGTTAATGAACGATTTTTTTTTATTACTATTTCTTTTATTATTTTTCATCTTCGTTGTTTTCTTTAATATTTGGTAAACATTTCTATGTACTCCTAATTTAAATTTAAGTTTTATTTTTTGATTAAATTTAAAGTAACATGTTGCCTATTGAACTTCATGACCTTCCTTTGTTATTCATGTTTTGTTTCTTCTCCTCTAGTCCTTAATCTTCTATTTCATGTTTTTCATGTTCTCGATTCTGTTCAATTCATGTCATTAATGTTCTTGTTCTCGCTCATTTTTTGCCCTTCTTCTTGTTCTTCTTGTTCATGTTAATGATCCTGTACAAGTTCTGTTTATGTTCATTTCCTTCATGGTCACGTCCATCCATGTTCATGTACTCTATGTTCATATCCTTTATGATATTGTTCTTCATGCGCATGGCCTTCTATTTGCAATGTTATATTTATTATCTTTGAACTGAAAGATGAGTCAATTTATAACCGGGATGTTTTTTTTTTTTTTTTTTTTTTTTTTCTTATTTTGAAATTTTTTACTATTCATTTTTTTTTACCTTAAATTTCTGTTTTTTTTATTATTTTAATGATATTTCTCTAATTTTCGTTATTATTTTTATCTTTAAAACTATTTACTTTTTGTTTTCTAATTTTTTTCTTTTTTATTTATTTATTTTTTTGCTTTTTAATTTCTCTCTTAATAAATTTAACTCATTTTTTTTATTGGAAAATTTAAATTTCCTACTATTATTATTATTATTATATTATTATTATTATTATTATTATTATTATTATTATTATTATTTATTATTTATTAATTATATATTATTTTTATTTATTATTATTATTATTATTATTATTATTATTATTATTATTATTATTATTATTATTATTATTATTATTATTATTATTATTATTATTATTATTATTATTATTTATATTATTATTATAATTTATTATATTATATTATTATTTTATCATTATTATTATTATTATTATTATTATTATTATATTATTATTATTAAAAAAAACGGTTGATTATATATATATATATATATATAATATATATATAATATAATATATTATATATATATATATATATATATATATATATATATATATATATATATATATATATATATATATATATATAATATATCGGTAAGAGCGACAGAGTCGCATGGTAAGGGCCCGGGTTCGATCCCTAGTCTGTTCCCTTATAGCATACATTGTACATATAATATATATATACTATATATATATATATAAGTATATATATTTATATATAATATATATATATCATATATATATATATAGATTATATATTATAATATATATATA
>JABUQX010111840.1:40000-45854 GCA_015478945.1 Trachelipus rathkii | reverse complement strand
AGAAAACAAAAAAATGTTTCCACATTCAATAAAGCTAACAATCGTTACATGAAAGCCTGAAGAAAATAAGCAAAAATGACTAACCTAACAGCAGATTACACACAAATAAACTTGTTAACCATTAACAAAGTTCCACACTTAACACCTGTAAAGCAACTAACAGGGTGTACTGCAAAAACGCTACAAACCTAATCTTACTCTTTTTTCAATCATATCATCCAACATCATTAACGTTATTAATTCTATTATCGAGTCTGTACAGCGAAACATTAACTAAAATTTATCATCAACATTGATTAATTTATACTGATCAACGAATATACTCTATCGTAATAAAGTTTCCACATCAATAAAAAGCTAACATGATGTAACATGAACTAAGAAAAATAATGTACAAAGACAAACCATAACAACAAGGTGATCGAGTGAGCTGAATAGAACTGTTAACGATTAACAAAGTTCCACTGAGGTTTTAATATACTAATCAGTCAACTATATGGCTACCATAACAATGTTTACATAATAAAGCTAACATAGCATACCAATTGAACTAGGAAAATAATGTACCAACGGACAACCTAACACATCTTACGCCCTAATAAACTGTAACATTAACAAAAGTTCCACAGCTTGAACACCAGAAATAATATAACCTTTAATACAAAACGTAACCTTCTTTCATCCTTTTCCAAGCATTATCTCTAACATATTAACTTAATCTTACATTTAGATACAGTAATCATTTATTCAAAAAATGTATCATAACATGACCATTATCATTACAGCCAGCCAAACGAATATGATGCAAAACGTAACAAAGTTTTTTACATTAATATCGAGTGTAAGCGTGAGTAGATGCGATGCATAAATTTTATCATGACTATCCCAAATAACATTATCTCTTTTTAGACGCCCTTCCCCCCTTTCAGAAAATAACAAACTCTAAACATAAAGATGATTTATTATGCTAAACCATTGCATTAAAGTGATTGCCAAATTATTAATTTGACCATCTGACAGGAATTATGAGCAATGTAGCAGTCGCCATTCGGTTTATAATTTTAAATATATATAATGTACACATCAATTAGGCAATAACGAAAACTCCTCGTGAATGATGGGGTGTCAATCAACAACAAACGTTTTAGAGATGGAAGGGAGATGTCTCGTATCAGTGCGCGTAGTGATCGGGAAAACTATCCTACCGAACAAGGGACGGGAAATAATAGGTATAACAACCCCGCTTAAAAGTGAATGAGACATGCTGTTCTTAAACCCAATCCAAAGAAAAAAGTTATTAAAACACTGAAGTTGAATTTATATTATACTCGAACGGAAGCCAATAAGGTCAGTTCAAAAGGTTATATATTCTCGTTAGACAAAACAACAACAACCACCAATTAACCATAAGCCCCATCAACAATGACGTCTACACTCTCTTATATTACTAACCAACGGAATAATATGCCTAACATAACAAGGTTTTCACATTAAAAAAGCTAACATATTAGCATCATATGAAGTAAGAAAATAATGTACAACGACGAATCTAACAAAACTTAAGCACGAATAAACTGTTAGCATTAACAAAAAGATCCACACGTAAAACACCTGTAAAAGTAACTAACAAGGCATACAAAAACGTAACCTATTCATACTTTTTCCAAACATATCTCTAGCATATTAACATTAATTTTACATTATGACGCATATATTTAACAAGAATTTATCATAACCTTGGGTTTAATTATCATACAGACCAACGAATAACTGTAAATGATAGAAAGTTTTATTCAAACACTAACACAAAAATAAGTCTTAATATTACTAACCATCGACAGTATAAGCTGACGTAACAACGTTACATTAATAACCCAAATCAATAATCATAAACCTCCGTGGAACCTAAGAATAATAATGGTAAACGACAAACCCAACACACAATACTACGAATAAAACCAGCTAACACGTTAACAAACTCCGCCCTGAACAACAGTAAAGTACAAACTACTTCGTCCCAAAACGTAACCTATTACTTTTCATGCATAATCTCTAACATATTCAAGTTGTAATTTTACACTTAAACATCGTAATATTTAAAACAAAGTTTAGCATAAACCTGTCTAATCATCACACTTCTGACAAAGGAATGATAATGCTGACGTAACAAGATGTTTACAATCAACTTCGTAACATTTTTAACAAAAAATCATCATAACCTCGTCTAAATAACATAATCCCTCGAAAATGCAAACATAACAAGTTTTAACCAAAATAAAACAAAAAATAACAAAATTTTATCCTGACCTAACATAAAAATTAAGTTCTTTGAATAAAATATATATCACATTAAAGCGTAATAGTTTACTGATTTTAAAGCAGTTAATCAGTAAATCAATAAATCAAACTACCCATCTCTGCAGGCCCCTACCCATCCCACCCGCCTATGAATCTATCTGAACTACTGAGTTCAAGGTCATATTTCGAGTATCATTTTTGGAGTAAGACATAAGACCGTTCCCGATAAAAAATAAGTCTTTATATCTGACCTACGAAATATGATTAACCAACCAAAGTTCTTAGCATCAATTAATGCTAAACATATCATAACCGCACTAGAATTTATTAATGTACAAATGCAAAAGCCTAACAACCTCGCGATAGCAATAATCAGCTAAAGATCCTGAAAAATGCCCCTAATTTTCAAATAAAGTGGACGTGGGATGCGGACATGCTAACAGGTCATACAAATCGATATCGTTCCCACTTTTCGCTCATATCAGCAAACAGGTAAAACCATATTATCTAACAAAATCCCTTAACAAAGTGACCAATCTATCAAAGATACCATCATCAGTATCTTGAACTATGAATTGACACTATCATCATCAAAGTGTCACTCGTTTCGAGTATAACATCATTTGACCAATGAATAAAACGTAGACATTAGCAAATCTAGGGGCCTACCCTAACATTACTCCAACAAAAAACTTAACCTAGGCTCACGGTTCTAACACATCATCGTCAGTTAACACAGTTAATATTCTTACAAAAAACTCATTCATTTCTCTAAACGGGCTTACCCCTCCGAAGGAGGGTCTAAAATCCCGACCCTTAGAACCATACTTATTTTATAATTAGAAAAAAAGAAACAAAGATTTACAAAAAGGAGGCATCAGCCCTTGGGCTGAGGCCCAAAGCCGTCACCCCGCGAGTGAATCCCCCCCTCGCAGGATTCACACCCTTTCAAGGGGCCCATCCTCTGGGTTTTCTCTCGGAAGGTAATGTTTTGCTTTAGAACTCTTGGTTAATGAAACTGTTTATTCGTAAGTTAAGTACGTTATCGTTTTAAATAATTACTATGACAATGTGGAAATTAACACTGATTTGTTAGAGAAATGATGAGTTTTTGTAATATATTACTGTGTTTAATTGACATGATCATGTTAGAGAAACGTGAGCCTATAAAGTTTTTTGTTGAAATAATGTTAGGTTGCCTTATACTATTTGCTAAATGTCTTACGTTTATTCCATTAGGTTCAAATGATGGTTCTCGATACTCGAGAACGAGTTGACACTGTAATTGAAAGATTTGCAGGTCATTCATAGTTTCAAGATGTGTGGCAATCTTTGATAGATTGGTCACTGTGTTAAGGGCTTTTGTTAGATAATACGCCTTTACTGTTGGCAATAATGCCGAAAAGTGGGAACATATCGAGTTTTGTATGACCTGTTAGCTACTTTACCTTTGATAAGTAGGGAATTTTCAGGAAGTTAGCTGATTATTCATACGCTTTAGGTATGTAGGTTTTGCATTTTTGTACATATATTCTAGTCACTTTTCGCGGTATGATTTGTTTAGCTTTATTGATTGCTAAACTTTGTGTTTAGCATATATTCGTAGGTTAGTTTTATAAAGAACTTATTTTTATGCTTTGTTTATCCGAAATGAGACTAAAATATTGAACTCTTGGATCAATAGTTCAATAGATCACAGGGGGTGGGAGGGGTAGGGGACTGCAGGGATGGGTGGTGATTACTGGATTTACTGATTTACTGCTTTAAAATCCAGTAAATTATTACGTTTTACTGTGATATTTTACTCAAAAACTATTTTTATGTTATTTAGGATAAAATTTTTGTTTATTTGTTGTGTGTTGGTTAAAACTTTGTTTATGTTTGCGAATTATTCGCTGGGGATTATGATATTTATACGAGTTATGATGAATTTTTTTTGGTTAAATGTTACGAAGTTGATGTTAAAACATTTGTTACGTCAGCATTTTATTCTTTGTCCAGTATGATAATTAGACAGGTTTATGCTAAAACTTTGTAAATATACGAGATGTTAAAATTAAATACTTGATATGTTTAGAGTATGCATGAAAAAAGTTGAATAGTTACGTTTGGACGAGTGTTATGTACCTTACTGTTGTTAAAGGGCGGAAGTTTGAATGTTAGTGGTTTCTTCTACGTATGTGTGTTGGGATTTGTCTTGTACATTATATTCTTAGTTCAGGTTAAGTTATGTTAGCTTTATTTAATGTAAAAACGTTGTTACGTTAGCTTATACTCGATGGTTAGTAATATTTAAAGAACTATTTTGTGTTATGTTTTGTAATAAAACTGCCTATGTTTACAGTTATTCGTTGCGTATGATAATTACCCAAGGTTATGATAAATTCTTTGTTAAATTATTACTGCGTCAATGTAAAATTAATGTTAATATGCTAGAGATATGGTTGGAAAAAGTATGAATAGGTTACGTTTTATGCTGTGTTAGTTACTTTACACGGTGTTAAGTGTGGATCTTTGTTATGTTAACAGTTTATTCGTGCTTAAGTGTGATAGATTCGTCGTTGTACTATCTTAGTCCATATGATGCCTATGTTAGCTTTGATTAAATGTGGAAACCTTGTTATGTTAGCATATATTCGTTGGTAGGTATATAAAAAACTCATTTTGTGCTATGTTATTGTTGTTGTTGTTTTTGTCTAACGAGAATATATACCTTTTTGAAACTGATATGGCTCGTTCGAGCGTCGTATATCTTGTTTACTTTCTTTTGATGGGTTTAAAGAAAGAGTCTCATTACATTTAAGGGTTGTTTATACACTATTTTCTTCGGTAGGATAGTTTTCGCAATGGTGATACGATGACATCTCCCTCCATCTCTACGTTTGTTGTTGATATCTTCACGAGGAGTTTCGTTATTCCCAACGATGTGTCAATTATATTTAATCGTCAACCGGATGGATACCGATACATTGCTTGTATTCCTGTCAGAGGGTCAAATATAATAAGTATTGCATCACTTTATGCAAATGGTTATAACATAAAATCATTTTCATGTTTAGAGTTGTTATTTTTCTGAAAGGGGGGAGGAGTCTAAAATGAGATAATGTTATTTTGGGATAAGGTTATGATAAAATGTTGTTAAATATTACTATTGATAGATGTAAAAAAACTTTGGTTACGTTGCATGATATTCGTTGGTTCTGTATGATAATCGGTTCAATGTTATGATACATTTTTTTGTGATAAATGTTACTGTATCAATGTAAATTTAACGTTAATATGTTAGAGATATGCTTGGAAAAAGAATGAACAGGTTACGTTTGATGTAAAGTTAGTTACTTTACTGGTCGTTAAGTGTGGAACTTTGTTAATGTTAACAGTTTATTAGGGCGTAGGTTGTGTTATTTGTCGCTTGTACATTATTTTCCTATTTCATATGAGCTATGTTAGCTTTATTAATGTGAAAACATTGTTATGTTAGCATATATTCACTGTATTAGATATAAAAAGACCTCAGTTGGAACTTTGTTAAGTTAACAAGTTTACTTCGTATGTA
>JABUQX010111840.1:32500-35000 GCA_015478945.1 Trachelipus rathkii | reverse complement strand
ATGGATATATAAATATCCCGTCCTCCTAAAAATATAAAATAGCCAAATATTTTATTATTTTTATTATTTTTTGTTTTTTACATTTTCCTACTAACTAAAATTTTTACAAGGATTCCAAAAATGTATTCCTTTTTCGCTGTAGCTATTGTAGTTTTGAGAATTTTTTTTTTTTTTTTTTTTTTTTTTTTTTTTTTCCCGCCACTAAAATTGTACCAGCATTCCAGCAATGTATTCCTTTTCCCGGTAGCTGATTGTAGTTTTTGAGATATCTGATTGAAAAAATAATATTTTTCGCTGTTAATGAAATACATATAAGCCATTCTTACTAATGTGGAAAATGACATCATATCACACCTGCATTAAGCTATTGAAACCATTTGAAGAAATTATCAAAAAAAATCAGCGCCTCCACAGCTTCTGTCTCCGATTAATCTCAACGCTAAGGAAACATTTTGAACCATCTTCAAATGAAAATGATAACGGTTTGAAAAGAATGGAAAGATGGTAATTAAAAACTAGAGTTAGAAAACACTTTGTTTGTGGAAAATTAATGACCTTATACTTTTGAAACTTACTAGATCACCGGTTAGTGAAAGCAAGTTTTTTTTGGAACACAATATTGTAGAACAAGTAATCGCCAATTTTGTTTGCAGTTGAAAAACTTCAATCCGAAAAGTCTATTAATTCGCCACCCACTAAAAGGAAAAAACGAAATCTACAGAACCAACACCTTCTGCACAAGTAAATCAATAACAGGTTCACTGGAAGAATTTCTACAGTCCAGTAGTGATGAAGATACGCTCGCGTTAACAAAAGATGTAGTGCAAATGATTGAAAACTATCACCAAGAGAAAAACGACTAGATACAAATGATGATCCTATCAGTTGTGGAAAGTTAAGCAAAAGTGTTTACCCACGCTTGAGTAAACTTGCAAGGAAATACTGGCCTGTCCTCCAACTATGTTCCACAGTGAGAGAGTCATTTAGCAATGCTGCGGCTAATATATGATGAAAAGAGGAAACACTCATCAGCAGAGAAGCAGAAAAATAATGCTTCAAGCACAACCTTCCTATATTTGAATTTCAATTCTAGTGCAAAAAGTATATAACCATTGTAAAATCTCTTTCATTTTAAGGCTTTGGAGGTTGGGGAAGTTGGTGAGGTGCTCATTTGAGTTTTGGTTCCCCGTGTCCAGCAGGTAGGGAAACTATTAATACTATTATATATATATACATATATATATATATATATTATATATAATATATATATATATATATATATACTATATATATATATAATATATATATATATATATATATAGTATATATTGATACTATTATATATATTATATATACTATATATATATATATATAATCTATATATATATATAACTATATATATATATATATATAATATATATAATAATATATTTATATATATATTAATATATATATATATATATATATATATATATCATATATCTTAGTAGTATAGTATAATCTATACCGGTATTATATATATATAATATATATATAATATATTAATATAATATATATATAATCATATATATAATATATAATATATATTATACTATATATATATATATATATAATATATATATAGTATTTACCGTATATATATATATAATAATATACTATATTACTATATATATATATATATATATATATATATATATATATATATATATAGTATATATATATTATGATATATATATTTATAATATATATATATATAATATTTATATATATTCAAACATTCGCACTTCCGCGGATGCGAAAAAAAAATGATCATCTACGCATCACTAATATAGATATATATATATATATTATATATATATATATATATATTCATATAATATATATATATATATATATATATATATATATATATATTATATTATATATATATATATATAATTCAATAATTTATTTTTTTATAAATTTAAATTAAATACTATATATATAGTTTATTATATATATATATATATATATAATATATATATATATTATAATATATAATGATATTATATCATAACTAAGAAGGTATTTTTAGCGGTTTCAGTACTTAATTCAAAGCCTGAATTACCTAACCTAAGCCTAACAGGTGGAAACGCTTAACTCGTTTTAAAATTTACCTGAGGCGAGGGAAAGGACCTACTTATGTTTTGGAAATTTATATATCTTTTTATACATATATTTAATTAGGAGCATCATTCAAAGTGTTGTTAAACTCCACCGCAATAGTCGCGTTTTTTATAGCCACGCTGCAGGACGTATATTATATATTATATATATATATATAATATTCTATATATATATATATACTATAATATATATATATAATATAAGTATATATATATAATATACTATATATAATATATATCATATATATATAATATACATATACTTATATATATATAATATTATATATATATATAATGAGGTACTTTAAAAACCCCTACTGGGTCATATCGGCATT
>JABUQX010111840.1:17500-25000 GCA_015478945.1 Trachelipus rathkii | reverse complement strand
TGCAAAAGGACAAACCCAACACAACTTACACACAAATAAACTGTTAACATTAACAAGTTCCACACTTAACACCAATAAAGCAACTAACATGGTATGCAAAAACGTAACCTATTCTTACTTTTTCAAGCAAATCTCAACAAATTAACGTTAATCTTACACTAACATTTAACTATTTAACTAAAATTTCTCACAACATTTGGTTAATTATCATACTGTCAACGGAATATACTCTAACAAATAAAGTTTCCAACATCAATAAGCTAAACATATCGTTACATGAACTAAGAAAATAAAGCAAAAAGACAAACCTAACACACTTACACCCACAAATAAACTGTTTAACATTAACAAAGATCCACACTTAACACCTGTAAAGCAACTAACATGGTATGCAAAACGTAACCTAATCTTACTTTTTCAAGCATATCTCTAACAATATTAACGTTAATCTTACATGACACAGTAACATTTAACTAAAAATTTATCACAACATATTGATTAATTATACTGATCAACGATATACTCTATCGTAATAAAAGGTTCCACATTCAATAAAACTAAACATAAGCTAACATGAAACTAAGAATAATAATGTAAAAGACAAACCTAACACAACTTACATACGAATAAACTGTTAACATTAACAAAGTTCCACTGAGTTCTTTATATAACTAACCAGCGCATATATGCTAACATAACAATGTTTTCACAATAATAAAGCTAACAAGCATCCATATGAAATAGGAAAATAATGTACAACGGCAAACCTAACACATCTTACGCCCTAATAAAACTGTTAACATTTAACAAAGTTCCACACTTAACACAGCTAAAGTAACTAAACTTTACATACGAAAACGTAACCTCTTTCGATCCTTTTCCAAGCATATCGTTCTAACATTATTAACGTTAATCTTACATTGATACAGTAACATTTATCAAAAAAGTGTATCATAACATTGACCGATTATCATACAGACCAACGAATATATGCCAACATCGTAACAAAGTTTTTTTACATTATCATAGTAATATTTAACAAAAATTTAGTATATAACCTTATCCCAAATAACATTATCTCTTTTTAGACTCCTTCCCCCTTTCAGAAAATAACAACTCTAAACATGAAAATGATTTTATGCTATAACCATTTGCATAAAGTGATGCAATACTTATTATATTTGACCATCTGACAGGAATTTGAACAATGTAGCAGTCGCCATTCGGTTTATAATTAAATATAAATGACACATCGTTGGGAATATCGAAACTCGTCGTGAAGATATCAACAACAAACGTAGAGATGGAGGGAGATGTCATCGTATCACCATTGCGAAAACTATCCTACCGAAGAAAATAGTGTAAAAACAGCCCTTAAATGTAATGAGATTCTTTCTTTAAACCCATCAGAAGAAAGTAAGCAAGAATACGACGTACGAACGAGCCATATCAGTTCAAAAGGGTATATATTCTCGTTAGACAACAACAACAACAATAACATAGCACAAAATGAGTTCTTTATATACTAACCAAAGAATATATGCTATAACAAAGTTTTCACATTAATAAGCTAACATAGCATCTCATATGGACTAAGAAAATAATGTACAACGACGAATCTATCACAACTTAAGCACGAATAAACTGTTAGCATTAGCAAAGTTCCCCACTTAACACCTGTAAAGTAACTAAAACAGCAACAAAACGTAACCTATTCATACTTTTTCCAAAAAATTATCTCTATTAAATTAACGTTAATTTTACATTGACGCAGTAATATTGAACAAAGAAATTTATTCATAACCTTGGTAATTATCATACTAGGACCAAACGAATAACTGTAAACATAGCAAAGTTTTATTCCAAACATAACACAAAAATAAGTTTCTTTATATACTAACCATCGAGTATAAGCTAACGTAACAAGTTTTAACATCAATAAAGCTCAAATATACCAACCCTGAACTAAGAATATAATGTACAACGACAAAACCCAACATACCTTACGTACGAATAAACCACTAACATTAACAAACTTCCGCCCTTAACAACAGTAAAGTTACATAACACTTCGTCCAAAACGTAACCTATTCACACTGTTTTCATGCATATCTCTAACATATCAATTTAATTACAATTAACATCGTAATATTTAACCAAAATTTAGCATAAACCTGTCTAATCATCACACTGACAAAGAATATAATGCTGACAACAAATGTTTTACATCACTTTCGTAACATTTAACAAAAATAATTCATAACCTCGTCTAAATATCATAAACCCTAGCAATTATCGCAAACATAACAAAGTTTAACCAAACATAACATAAAATAACAAAATTTTATCCCAAACATAACATAAAAATTAAGTTCTTATTTGAGTAAAATATCACAGTAAAAACGTAATAATTACTGATTTTAAAGCAGTGAAATCAGTAAATCAGTAAATCAAACCACCCACCCTGCAGTCCCTACCCCTCCACCCACCTGTAATCTAATTGAACTATTGATTCAATCATATTTTGTATAACATTTTTATCCAAGCATAACATAAAAAATAAGTTCTTTATATACTAACCTACGAATATATGCTAAACCAACAAAGTTTTGCATCAATAAAGCTAACAAATCATAACCGCGACTAGGAAATAATGTACAATTGCAAACCTAACATACTTCGCGTATGAATAATCAGCTAACATCCTGAAAAATTCCCCTACTGATCAAGGTAAAAGTAGCTAACAGGTCATACAATACTCGATATGTTCCCACTTTTCGAGGCATATTAGCAACAGGTAAAGCCGTAATATCTAACAAAATCCCTTAAAAAGTGACCAATCTATCAAAGTGCCACCATCTTGAACTATGAATTGACACTATCATTCATCAAAGTGTCACTCGTTCCGAGTATAACTTCATTTGACCTATGAATAAAGTAGACATTTAGCAAAAGTATAAGGCAAAACCTAACATTACTAATCATACACTTATAGCTCACGTTCTAACACATCATCGTCAGTTAACACAGTAATAATCTTACAAAAACTCATGCATTTCTCTAAAACAAATCAGGTTATTTCCACATATGTTCATAGTAATATTTAACATAACGTACTTAAAATTTACGAATAAACAGTTTTCATTAACAACGAGATCTAAAGAAAACATATCCCTTCGAAAAGAAAACCCCAGAGGGTTTGACTTGATAAGAAGTGGAATCCTGCCAGAGAGCTTTACCGATAAGGAGTGTAAAGCGGCTTTGGGCCTCAGCCCGCAAGGGCTGAGCCTTACCCCCTTCGAGGGGTTTAAAGCCCGCTTTAGAAAAATAGATGAGTTTTTTGTAAAGATATTACTGTGTTAACTGACGATGAGTGTTAGAAACGTGACTTAGATTAAGTTTATTTGTTGAGTAATTTAGTTTGCCCTAGGAATTTGACTAATGTCTACGTATTATATCATAGGTCAAAATGATGTTATACTCGAAAAGAGTGACACTTTGATGAAGATTGTGTCAATTCATAGTTCAAGATATTGGTATCTTTGAGAGATTGGTCACTTTGTTAAGGATTTTGTTAGATATATGCTGTTTACCTGTTGCTGAGTATGAGCGAAAATGGAACATAATCGAGTATTGATGGACCTGTTAGCCACGGTTACCTTTGAAAAGTAGGGCATTTTCAGGATCTTAGCTGATTATTCATACGCGAGAGGTATGTTAGATTTGCATTTGTACATTATATTCCTTGTTGCGGTTTTGATATGTTAGCTTTATTGATGCAAAAATTTGTTGGTTAATCATATATTCGTAGGTCAGTATATAAAGAACTTATTTTTATGTTAATGTTTATCCAAATGATCACTCGAAATATGCCACTCTGCACACCACCTCCAGTAGTTTCAATAGACACTGCCCGCGGTCGGCATCCGGGTAGCGGCCTGCAGAGATGGTCAGTATTGATCTTACCTGACTTTACCTATTCTCACTGCCTTTAAATCCACGTCAACCTATTACCGCACTTCTTACTTGTGATTATTTATTCAAAGAACTTTATTTTTATGCATGATGTCACGAGAATCTCTTGTCTATTTTTTCATGTTTTGGTTAAAACTTGTTATGTTGCAATTATCGATGCGGCATCTATTGATTTAGACGATATGATAGAATTTTTCGTTAAACATGTTAAACCCGAAGTTGAAATGTAAAACATTTGTTACGTAGCATTATATCAATTTCAGTGTATCGATCCTAGACAGGTCCCTATCGCTAAAACTTTTGTTAAAACTTACAGATTTAATGTAAAAATAACATTGATATGTAGAGATATGCATGAAAAAAGTGTGAATAGGTAACGTTTTGGACGAAGTGTTATGTACTTACTGCTGTTAAGGGCGGAAGTTTGTTACATGTTTACGTGGGTTTATTTCTACGTCTATGTGTTTGTTGGGTTTGTACGTTGTCATTATATTCTTAGTTCAGGTTATGTTATGTTGGGTTTATTATGTAAAAAAACGTTGTTACGTTAGCTTATAATTGGATGGTTAGTATATAAAGAACTTATTTTTGTGTTATGTTTGAATAAAACTTTGCTATTAACAGTTATCGTTTTGTCTGTATGATAATTACCCAAGTTATTGATAAAAATTCTGTTAAATATTACTGGTCAATTAAATTAATGTTTAATATGCAGAGTATATGTTGGAAAAGTATGAATAGGTTACGTTTTGTATGCGTTGATTACTTTACAGGTGTTAAGTAGTGGATCTTTGTAATGCTAACAGTTTATTCGTGCTTAAGTTGTGATAGATTCGTCGTTGTACATTATATTTCTTAGTCCATATATGCTATGTTAGCTTTCATTATGTGAAAACCTTTGTTATGTTTAGCAAATTCGTTGGAGTATATAAAGAACTCATTTTTGCGCTATGTTTATTCTTTGTCTAACGAGAATATATACCCTTTTGAACTGATAGGCTTCGTTCCGGTACGTCGTATTCGTTGTTACTTTCTTTTGATGGGTTTAAAGAAAGAGTCTCATTACATTTAAGGGTTGTTTATACACTATTTTCTTCGGTAGGATAGTTTTCGCAATGGTGATACGATGACATCTCCCTCCATCTCTACGTTTGTTGTTGATATCTTCACGAGGAGTTTCGTTATTCCCAATGATGCTCTTCAATTATATTTAATTATAAACCGAATGCGACTGCACATTTGCATCAATATTCCTGTTCAGATGGCAAATATAATTAAGTATTGATCACTTTATGCAAATGGTTTATAGCATAAAAATCATTTTCATGTTTAGAGTTGTTATTTTCTGAAAGGGGGAGGAGTCTAAAAAAAGAGATAAGTTATTTGGATAAGGTTATGATAAATTTTTGTTAAATATTACTATGATAATGTAAAAAACTTTGTTACGTTTGCATATATTCGTTGGTCTGTATGATAATCGGTCAATGTTATGATACATTTTTTGATAAATGTTACTGTATCAATGTAAGATTAACGTTAATATGTTAGAGATATGCTTGCGAAAAGGATGAAAGAGGTTACGTTTTGTAGTAAAAAGTTAGTTACTTACTGTGTTTTTAAGTGTGGAACTTTGTTAATGGTTAACAGTTTATTAGGGCGTAAGATGTGTTAGGTTTGTCGTTGTACATTATTTTTCTTAGTTCATATGATGCTATGTTAGCTTTATTAATGTGAAAACATTGTTATGTTAGCATATATTCACTGATTAGTATATAAAGAACTCAGTGGAACTTTGTTAATGTTAACAGTTTATTCGTATGTAAGTTGTGTTAGGTTTGTCTTTGTGCATTATTTTCTTAGTTCATGTTACGCTATTGTTAGCTTTATTAATGTGGAAACTTTGTTATGTTAGCATACTTTCGCTGCTCTGTATGATAATTAATGTTGTGATAAATTTTAGTTAAATGTTTCTGTGTTAGTGTAAAGTTAACATTAATATTTTAGAGATATGCTTGAAAAAAGTAAGATTAAGTTACGTTTTGCATACCATGTTAGTTGCTTTACAGGTGTTAGTGTGGAACTTTGTTAATGTTTAACATGGTTTATTTGTTTGTAAGTTGTGTTAGGTTTGTCTTTTTGCATTATTTTCTTAGTTCAGGTTATGATGTTAGCTTTATTGATGGAAACTTTATTATGTTAAGATATATTCGTTGATCAGTATGATAATTAAACAATGTTGTGAGAAATTTAGTTAAATATTAACCATGTGTGTAAGATTAATTAATATGTAGAGTTATGCTTGGAAAAAGTAAGAATAGGTTAGTTTTGCCATACCAGTTAGTTACTTTACTGTGTTAAGTGTGGAACTTTGTTAATTGTTAACAGTTTATTTGTGTGTAAGTTGTGTTGGTTTGTCTTTTTGCATTATTTTCTTAGTTCATTTGATGTTATGTTTATTAAGTGAAAAACTTTGTACGTTAGCATACTTTCGCTGCTCGATGATAATTAACCAATGTTGTGATTAATTTTAGTTATAATATTACCATGTTTAGTGTAAATTACATCTTATTTAGAATATGCTTGACAAAAGTAGAAATAGGTTACGTATTTGCATACTATGTTAGTATTACTTTACTGATGTTAAGTGGGGAAGTTTTGTTAACGTTGACCGTTTATTCCTGCTTAAGATGTGTTAGGTTTGTTGTTGTACATTATTTTCTTATTCGGATGATACTAAGGTAATCTTATTAACGCTGAAAACTTTTTACATCAAAGCATTATTGGTTGAAGTTTGTATAAAGAACTTGATTTTATTTTATGTTTATCCCAAAATGATACTCAAAATGTAACCTTAATCAATAGATCAATAATCACAATGGACATAAGGTGCTGGATGCGGCTGGATGGTGGTTTATTTTAGTGCGATTTTAATGCTTAGGTAATGTAAAACGTAAATTTGTAAGTGTTAATAAACATAAAAAGAATAAGAAATTTTATTTATTTATTATTATTTATTATTTTTATCTTGATGGTTCTGAAACCATTATTTTCAAAATCTACAGACCAATAACATATATAAGGACACAACTTGTTATCATTACACAAAAATTTAATAACTCGGCACCGCCCGGAGCCCGCACCGGTGCAGCTGTCAACTTCCTACTCCCTGAGTCAGACTCTTCTTCATTCTTTCCCGCCTTATTCATCTTTTCATCCTTCTTCTTCCTCCTTTGTTTTTGCACTCTGTTGCTCTTTTTTCAGTCAGGACCCCCTAATGGGGTCCTAGACACCCTACCACGGACTTATAACCATTTATTTTTCAATTTATTTCCCGGAAAAAACCTTTTCCTACAAACCCCCTCAAAATAACCCTTATAAAACAGCAACTTGTTGTTAATACGACGTGTTTATTAACTCGGCACGCAGTGCTCAGCACCGGTGCCGAAGCCAACTCATCAGATTCACATATCAAGTCTTTCTAGAAACTCAAACTCTGAATCCTCTCACCAAATGTTCAGCCAATTA
>JABUQX010111840.1:0-15000 GCA_015478945.1 Trachelipus rathkii | reverse complement strand
TTAAGAGCGCCCGGCGTTTGCTAATTAACAAAAAACGGGCGAAGCACTCAAGCAACAAGGGCCTACAGAACCAGCATCTATTTCTTTTCTAATGAGCTAGAAGAGCATCAATAAATCAAGTCAAGCGTCTAGCAAATTTAGCAAATAAAAAAGGACTAGAAAGAGGCGGAATGTCCATGTCAATTGAGGATCCTTTCGAGTCCACAAATGAATCCGAGACACCTAGAAGACGCTGATGGTGAAACCATATAATTGGCAAAGGTGAATGAGGCTTACGACCCTTTATCGTCAGAGAGTGTCATTCACTCGTTGGCGGCATTTTCGACTCTCTCTCTCTCTCTCTCTCTCTCCTCTCTCTCTCTCTCTCTCTCTCTTCTCTCTTCCATCGCTTCTCTCTCTCCTCTCTCTCTCTCGTCCTTCTCCTCTCTCTCTTCTTCTCCCTCTCTAGACGACACTACAACACACACGATCTACTGACATTTATTAATTAATTTATTTGACGTTTAATTTTTTCGTATCAAGGTGATTACTCAAATTAAAATTATTATATAGTATATATATATATATATAATGAGTATATACTATATTAATATATATAATATAACAATATATATATATCTCAATAACACTAATAGGAGGATATAATAAGATATAATGAGTAAGTAGGTAATTACTAATACACAATACCATATAATACGTCAGCTTATACGTATAATATTACATCGTATACTTACCATATACCTATATAGTAATATACCTCATATACTATATAGCCCACTCCTTATTAAATTAAAATAGGTATATATATATAAAGCCAAATTATCCGTTAAATTTTTGGCAAAATTAAAAAATCTATATTTCACATTTATTCATGTAAATTTATGTTGCCGAAAACGCTAGCATCTTTGTGAACATACTACTTTAAATTTATTACAAAAATAAACAAAACACGCTCACCGTTACACATATATGCACACTCACACACCCACACCACACACACACACACATATTATATTTATTTTCTATGTTGTAATAAAAATAATAAATATTATATTTATATATAATTTTATATTTAATATAAATATATTAAAAAATATATTTTATATATATATATATAATAATAGAATATAAAATATAATATAAGTATTAAATATAATTATAAAAACAGTAATTTTTCCAAAATTCTCTCCTTTTAAAATATATATATATATTATATATATAATATATATATATATATATAATATAATATATATATATATAGTACTAATAATATATTATATATATATATATATAATATATACTATAAAACGATACTAGAGCGTACAAGGACAAGTCGCAGGCAATGGTCGCCGGCATTTCGAATTATTAGTTCAGATCCTAGGGTAGAAATTACCTAGAGAAAGGTTCCCCTTCTTGAATAGGGCTATGCCCATGCTAGGTGTGCAACTTTTAGTTAAAAATAAAAAAAGTTAAAAATACGAAAAATTTGACAAATGAATGTTTCAGTCGACCCGAGATGAAATCATGCTGTGGTTGCTCATTTAAAATAAAACCTTAAACTTATAAAAATTAAAGAAAACTGCATACTAAAGCTATTCAGCTTTAAACTTATTCAAAATTTTCTACCCGATTAGCCTTAAACCAATAGATCGTATTCGATGATTAGATTACTCAATATTTAAAGTCATTCTTATGGAGTGAAGTATAGAGCTCAAATTTTTACATTTTAAGTCCACTTTGTATCCCTTTAATCGCCTGATAAAGAGTACTTCAGCGTTCTGGGTGTCATCTTAAACAGTTTTTGTCCCAACAGAAAAACACAAGAAGGGTGTGCTAAAGTAAAAGTATTGGTGCATCACAAGAAGTCAGTAAAGTAGTGTCCTTTTCATAGCGGCTTAATTTTAATTGTGAAGTTCAATAAATCCTAATCATATTTCAGATATTGCTTCTAGATTTGGGTTTCTGTTCGTCTTATAAATTGCAGTCCACCATAAACTGCCATGAAGATTACTGCCAACGCAAATACTTTGGTATTAGTTTCTGCAATCCTTCATCCTTTGTTTTAACGAAATCCAGTTTTTTGTAGTAGTTATTGCAAGCAGTCAACTTCAACTGCACCCTGAGGATTGATCAGCTTCCATCGTAAATGCCTAGATTTGTTTCCTCAGATTCTCCGGATCTGAAAAATATATCTAGGTAGAACTTTACAAATCGATTCCTATTTATTAGGATGCGTCTTTAGTGACAATTTCTAGATTGTATTCGATTAGGCCTCTTTTTTTTCTAATATACTTAGTATCGTATTTTCAACCTGAGACGTTGGGTATCAATTTTCTATATCGAATTCATTTAAATCATTTTTAGAATAGGTCTCAAATAGACTTTTCTTTTTTGAAATTAAAATTGCGTAGGATTAAAATTTTTACTGAACCTAATATCGACGTATTGTTTTAGTAGAGTTCATCACTGTGAAGATCTTCCTTCTCAAAGAGATGGATTGGGTGTTACTTTAATCAATCGAACTCTACGGAGTTGCAAATTAAAATAATCAACTTCAATACCAAGACCAGACTAACAGGGATCATTCCCCCCAACGACTCTCGTTCAACTTGAATTGAAAAGAGATACTTTATCGTCGGTTTTAACAATTTGAAAGATTTGTTTATGCTTATTTAAAGAGATTATAACATATTGAAAGATTTGTTATCTTTCATAATGGATATTTAGAAGTGATATTTAGAAGTGAGTGACCCTCATTCCTTTGCTCTTAGCAATGAAGTTGAATAGGTTGATACTCCGGTCCGGAGAGTTCATAATTGATTATAGATTAATACTTACCTCTAATCACATCTCTTCTTATTGTGAGAGGAAGATCTTTTTCTTAAGATTATTTTTGTAAACTAGGATCGAAGTTTTCATCGTTAGTATTTTACATAATTTGATAATGATGTCATGGGTTTGGTACTAAAATGAAAAATCCTAGTCAAAACAATACTACGTGCACCATATCTAGAGGTTCAGACCGTATCAATTTATTAACCTCTTAATGTGAAGTTTTGATATTGAAATAGTCTCCTTGAATATTCTAAATACCTTGAGAAATCATTCATTCAGTTAAAAATATTTGTATCCTTACAGTAAAGATTAATTCGATATTATTAGTTTAAGTTATATTTATCTGATACCCGACTAGGTCCATACGTTCAAAAAAAAATAACATCCACCCGACTAATAAAGAATTAGTCGCGACGAAAAGAGAAGACGATGGCGTAATCTGAAGTACAAGAGACCTTAAAAAAACCGTGTACGACTAAAAGGCGCATCCTTAATTGAAAGATATGAATCAAGATTTGGTAAATTTCTTATTCTAGATATATTAAACGGAATTTTTTACTCAAAAATACTTACAAGCATCCTCCCGAGTGATGTAACTGAGGGAGTTTGAGAGAAATAATCTAAAACTATGTAAGCAGTTTAAGTATGTTTTAACTGCTTATGTAACAATAACTACTACAAATAAAAACTTATTAAATTTTATGTTTATTATACCCAAACAAATAGCTGAAATAAAACTGAATGAGGGACTACAGAAACTAATACATCAAATGAGATAAGTTATATGTGTTAGAGGCCGTAATCTTCATTTCGGCTGGTTTATTTTGGTTTAGCGACGACTTGCAATTCATTCAGTTAAGCCAACTAACAAGAATGTATAAACCCGATGAAGAAAAATCTAGAGCTAGTTAATCTAAGATCATGAATATATGATTTGAGTTTCTTTTCTCGTGAGGTATGATAAGAAGATCAGAACTTCACAATTAAGAGATCAAGCAGCTATGTGAAAGAGACGCGGACTTACTTTATTTAGCCAGTTTGTGATTGGGATGGAGACAGCTAATCACTCTTTTCAAGCTCTGAACTTTTATTTTTCTAGGATACGCGGGACATATGATATTCTGATTTTTTTATCCCCTTCCTAGAGCTGCTTGATATAAGACAACACTCGATCATTACTACTTGGTTTTTAACTACATGCTCAGCGACCTATAGTAGCCTAATAGTTTTTAACAAGATTTTTTTAATGATAGCTCTGAAAAGGAGCAAAAACCCTGTCCCCCAAATTTTTTAAAAATTATGTTTTAAGTTTGTAAATTTATAATTATATATTATACATATAGTAAGTCAATAAAAAGAGATATTATATATATTATTATTATATTTGGGCTCTATTGTTAGTCAATATTATTTATAATTTAAATATAATATAGTATGAATCAAATAAACATGTTTAATTATTTAATATATTTTTACATATTATATATATTATAGACTATATATTATATATATTTAAACTAGAATTAATGTTTGATACATTACTTAGATTACTTTATATATATTAATATTATATTAATATATATTTATAATATAATATATATTGTAACTAGAGCGTTACGTTATTATAGACACCAATTATACTCTATTTTAAATATTCATACTCGTGATTTGGTGCTGTATTATAAGACAGTGCAAACAAGTTCATCTTGAATTTATGTAATTAAAATTGTACTTAATCTTAATTATTATATTCACTAAGTGTATATTAAATATATCATGATTATTTCAACTATCCTTATATAACAGGTATATATACTTATTACATCCAATACAAGACATTAAATTCAGTGGAAATCAAAATTGAGATCCCAGGATATATCATAGGGCCAGAATCCCGAAAGGATTCAGGCCATTAGTAACTTAGTAAAACATCCTTCATATATAAATCTACAGGTATAAAATAAATAACATTTTTTGGATTTCCAGCAGTAGCTGCATTACACCGGAAGAAACAAAAAAAAAATTTTTATTTTTCATTTCGATGTAGGGTTCTTCTATTAAAGAAAACTCCCTAATTATGGTCAGAATTTGAGTTCAATTCTTGCACGTTGTCTGACTATAAATAACACCCCAGTCCCCTTAATATTAATAATATTTTAGTAACTATGCTCGTGAATTTTTCGAAATGAAGATTCTACATGATATGAGATTATCCATACACCTGTAGTAGTGCTCACATTCACATGTACGCTTGATTGACCTTGACTGAAAGCAGAGTGGGGCGAATCTTTACAGAGATGTTCTCTCTTTTCCAAATAAAGACCAAGTTGTCGCTGAAATACAAACACTCCTGATAAAAATTTATTTGTTCGATGGGCATCTCGTATAGGCTTATTTGAGCACTGTTATTTTTTTCTTTTTTTATATCTTCCTTCAGATCAGGGGTTTCGAGCCGGACGGAGCGGGAAGCAGGGGGGACACCGAAAAACCCACGCTTCCCCCCCGGAATCGCAGGTATCCCCGCAAGTGAAGGACCGAAGGATAGAGGGAAAGAGGGAAAAACCCCGAAGTAGACGCTAGAACTCATATTTTCGCAAGAAATATGTTTATTCAGTTGTATTACCGTGGGTATTATCGCAACCCAGAAGAGCAGAACACAACAGTCCAGATATGTTTTTCACCCGTTTTTTGTGTTAAAAAAAGAAAAATTACAAAACATTTGGCAACAGCTTATCAGGCTGTGGAAAGCCAATGGAAGCGGCATAATAAACAATCTCCTTGAATTGTCAAAAAACTGTGTAATTTTTTTCAACATTTTTTAATACAATTTTAACTTGTTTATAAAAAAAGCGTTATTTTTTTTTTTTTTTTTTTTATATTTCCGTAGTGTAATACAAGTAATATATCTCGCACCTCTGCGAGTGAACTAGAGAGATGGCGATATTTTATTTCGATCATGGCCCACCTGTACCCTCCGATAAAAAAATTTTCAACCATCATATTATAGTATATATAGAAAAAAAGAAATATACATAGAACATTAAATTTTAATCAGTGGTTGGATGGAATTAAATATCTATGTAATAATATGCAAGTAAGATATTAACTATGATAGTGACCCGTAATATATATTATATATAATACTTAGGATTATATATATATTATATATATTATAATAGTATATATGTATTATATACTATACTTATATAATAATATATATATATTATAATAAATATATATTAATGTTTATATTGATAAAGTACAACTCTCGTACGATTTTACATATATCAATATCTATGATACACTAAATAAAATAAAATCTAATAATTACCTAATTCTAAAGAAACATGAGACAGCTTTGAGCTCAAATCAATCAACGCTGGCATTGGGAAATAGCCATTTGTGGTGAAGAGAGAGGAGATGTAAGACGAGAGAGACGGTAACGCCCAGAGGCGTTAAAATGTGTAACCTAGATTGATGTCAGTGAAAGTCGAAAAATCAATGATTGTATGTTATGGGTGGGTTGATCCTGACAATATAGTTTTTGAATAGTAAGAGAACCATTTGAAGTGAGAAAGACCGTAATTGTATTGGGGTATGAGACGCGAAGAAGGAAGATGGAGGTATTGACGTCCAACTAGTAAGAGATTGATTGCATTGGATGAAGAGAGGGGAAATTGAAATAAGGATGAGGAGAGGATGAAGGAGATAGGAATGTTTACAACGATAGATCCGAGAGGAGGAAGAAGAGAAAGAGAGAGAAGAGAAGAAAAAGAGAGAGGACAAAAGTTTCATAGAGAGCAGTTAAGCCGCCAAATTGCCAACCTGATGTCAGCCGATGTTTTTTACTTTTTCAGATGCTGTTGCTACAAGTTCTTCCAAGTGTTTCCATAATGGGAAGGCGACGATAACGATTTGAGATAGAGATGGACCCCGAAAGAATGAAACAACAATAGAACAGGAAATCACTGAGACAGACAGAAGAAACAGAGAGAGAGGGAAGTATACCCTGATTTCGGCAATTAAAACTTTGCTAATATTTTTCTCTACGAGACAGTTGGTAATATAACTTCGTTACGTAATTTTTCTCTAAGTAATTTTTTTTCCCTTTGTTATTTTGCTCTCTCTCTCTCTCAAATACTCCTTCCATCTTAAAGTTTTCTTCGACTGCTCTAACGTCCCTATCTCTCCGTCTTATCATACTCTCTCATCTCTGCCATCATCTCTTTTTTCTCTTTCTCTCCTTCTCCTCTCCTCTCTCTCTCTCTCTCTCTCCACAAAGAATTATTAATTAACTTAACATCTGTGATTGAAAATTGTTTTAAAATTCATTTGCTTACTTACAAAGTATTTAGTATATTTGCTTCCTTGATTTTTAAGTATTATATATTATTAATCTTATTAATGTAAACATGATGAAAATATTCGTTCTATAAACAATCAGAGATTTATATCTAGTTTGAGCTTTCAGGCTTCCTTCTTTCTACCCAACCATTCTTTCTTGTTTTCCTCCATTCATTACTAGTGTCTGCAAACCCGTCGTCTAGACAGTCTCTTAAGATATATATTATAATCTATCTATTCTATCTAATCTATCTATACTATCCGTGAGTCCAAACTCACATAATATCCACCTCCACACCGTCTATCCATCCATTATTTCATTCCATCCATTATTCATTATTATAATTTAAGATTTTAGTGATTTTTAAGACAACTTTAGAAACAAATTTTTAGTTGTAGTTTAGTTTACAAAGTTCAACATAAATTCAACTCTTCAGTACTCTCTGACCAACTACTACTGACTACTACTAACTACTACTACTACTACTATACTACTACTCTACTACCACTGATAAATGTGATCTACTCAAATGAAAAAAATAATAAAAATATTTAGTAAATAATAATAATAATAGCATTATAAAAAATTTTGGCTTTGGGAACCACTAATAATAATAATAATCAATTTATTTAATAGTCAGAAAATAATTTTAATAATATTAAAATAATAATAATAATAATATGTCCAGATTAGGGTTCGCTGACCACTGTTTTCTACACCGCACTGCACCGGGATGCTGAAATTACATGCCGAACCTCACCTCAACGCAACGAAACGCAACGCATCGCAACGAACCGGTGCGTTTGCCAACTCCTAGTCCTAATAATCTCATAAATCCAATTTCCAAATGCAAAATTAATGATGTAAATTCACATAAATAAAAAATTTTTATTTCTAATTTCTTACGCTTAATTTAATTTCTAATTTATTTAATTTTAAGTTTAAAATTAATTATATAAATTTTTTAATATTAATTTAATTTATATTTTAATTTTTATTTATATTTATAATATTTTAATTTTATTTTTAATTTAATTTTAATTTCAGTTAATTTAATTTCTAATCTTAAATTTAATTTAATTTTAATATCTAATTTTATTTTTAATTTAATTTTCTTTAATTTAATCCCATAATTTAATTTTTAATTTAATTTAATTTAATTTTAATTTTAATTACTTTTAATTTAAATCCCAATCTTTAATTTAATTTGTTATTTCTTACTGCAAAGACGTTTTTTTTTTCTGTTGTCTCTACTATTGACCAAGTAAATTGACACAATTTGAGTATTAATATTAGGTAAATAAAAGTGTATATATAAACTTTAATGATGAACTTTCCAATCCCTGTGACTTCCAGGAGGGATGAAAATCCTACTCTATTTCTTTTGGAAACATTCCCATGAACAGTATCACTAAGTTCTGAGATTTTTTTCTAAAAAACATATTTCATGAAAAATTATATTTCCTTTGTTAATCAGATACGCATAACATTAATTAAAATATTTTTAGAAATTAATAATATTTATGAAAATATTTCTTGAACATAGGTTACTAAAAATATTTAACTGGTTATAAATATGAAAATAAAAATCACATGTTTAAGAAAAGTTCGTATCTATAAGTCCCAAAGTTAAATATAACAGACGAGGCAATGTGGTTCACTTCTTGAAGACAAACAATGCCTTGGACACACACTGGCACCCTACTCTTGTTCCAGTTATCATTTTTTACAAAAACTAATTGCAAGTAACACTGCAACGTAGGGAATATGTACTTCACGTGTGGTCAGGTTGTACAGAGTTGGTAGGTCTATTTATTGAATGTCAAGCAGTCAGAACATCTTTACCATAATAGTCTAAAATATCTTATTTCAACCTCAACTGTACCTGCAACTACTACTGCTACTACTACTACTACTACTACTCATTTTGCATTGGTTGCTCTAAGGTGGGCACATCAAAGCAGCTGAAGGAGTTATGTTTCGGTTGCGGGATTTTTTTTCCTCTGTCACAGCTACTCCAGTTATATAAAGGCCTTATTCGCCCTAATATGGAGTACTGTTTCTCGAACATTTAGTGGGTCTCGGCTCCACCCTTCTAAAAGTGGATAGGTGTGCAGTTTAAAGCTAAGAGACTATTAAACTGTCCCCTCCTTTCAAACTTCATTTACTCTCTATCTCTGCGACGTGACGTTGCGCACTATCTCTTTCTTCTATGGTACATAACAGCGGTAGATGCTCTGGGGAGTTGGGTCGCTTGCAATTCCACTTCAATGCTTCTGCCCTCGCAATACAAGAGGATATCAATGTTCTCCGCATGAAATTTATACGTGAGTATTGAAGAACCCCAGACTTGTTCGTTGTGGTTGCCTCTTTCTTTCCAGCTACTTCTGTGTTGTGGAATTTTATTTCTTCTGTTTTTTCCAACTATTGTTTAATTTTCTCTCTTTAAAGAGCCCACGAATGCGCTCACCTAAGAGATTTGCCTTAGGCTGGGGAAATTGGGTGTGTTTTTCCTTGTTTTATTTTCGCGCCCCCTCCTTGAAAAAGGGCTCGGTGAGTGGTGGTGGTTAACTGTAAAAAAAAGAAAAATTTTAGCTGAATTTCTATTTAACCCACCTTCGGTATGCATAGCAAATCTTGAATTGTAAAACTTATTTAATTTGTGAACGCTATGAGTCAACGACTTATTTTAAAAAACATAAGTGGAATCAAAATGCTAATAAAATTTACTCTCCATGAGTTACGTTGGGGATGAAAAGAATGACGATAGCTTTCGCTTCTGGTAAAGCCTCGTTCAATTGTTCAATGTGATTTAAAACAAGTCAGTCAATTTACCTGTAGCTATTTTTGGTGCTGGCAGACAAAAAGACGAGTGGCATGTATATATCTATATATAATATTATAAATAATAGTATATATATATTTATATATGATATAATATACATTATATTATTATTATATTATTGTATATATATTATTATTATTATTAGTTTAATATATGTATTATATATATTATATATATAATATATGTATTATATATTATTAATATATATATTTATCTCAGTACGGCTCGTGAAGGCCGAAAACATCGGGGAAGGCACTTCAAAATTGATTAAAAATGTTATAGTGAGTTATATTATATTTAATAATATATACTACTAATTTAGTTATTATATTGATATATAATAGAAAATTTAAATTATTATACTATTAGTTATATAATATAGCTAAATATACTATATAATATATTATATATATAATATATAAGTACTCATCTCATATAGTCTATATATATATATATAAGGTATATACATATATATATATATATATATATATATAGTAATAACTATATATTATATATATATACTATATATAATATGTATACATGGATATTATATATATTTATATACCCCTATATATACTATATTAATTACTATAAGTATAATTATCCATTACTATTATAGGGTCAGCCTATAGAAGAGAAGCGCACACCCATATCTCCACATTCTACAGACAGTCTTATCGGAAAAGGAATAATGCTGGAAGGATGCTGGCCACAATTTTGTGCGGCACCATTATGTAAAAAAAAAAAAATAATAAAAAAAAAAATTAAATTAAAAAAATAAAATAAATAAATTAAATCAAGAAAATAATTTAAAATTTTACGTCTATAATAGACTCCTACAGTCGAGTAAGGCTGGAATACATTTTTGGAAATCCCTTATGTTAACCCTTGACTTCTAGGAAAAATGTTAAATAAAAAAAAAATAACAACAATTATTGTTATAGTAATTATAGTAATATGATTAGAAGGCCTATGTGGGTAGAACCTTATTTTTGGTTACTCGTTATAAATAAAGTAGACATTTCTATATTAACGATTTTGCCTTTTTTTTAACACTAAAGTAGAGTTACCCCACAGGGATGCATTATACTGCACCGATGGACAGGAGGCTGGGACTCTCGGCCTTAGCCGGAAACTGGTTACGGGAGTAGGACTAAATTTCTCCTCTCGGGGAGGGTCTCCGGAACCCCCGCTCTTTGGTAGTTCTGTGGGTGTCGCGGGGGTTCCTCTGCCCACTCCCCTACGGGGTATGGAAGACGTCCCCCCTGTGTTCCCCCGTCGGCTCGAGCCCATGTAATTGCCTAAAATACTTTAAAATAATATATACTAAATTATATATATATATATGAAAGCCTATATATATAGGTATTTCATATAGGATATAATAAATACTAGCTACCATACTATCTATATATTATATATATTATAGATATAACTATATATATATATATGACTAAGCAAATAGACATTATATATAATATGGCGCGTATGTTATATAATTAATCTTAAGCCGGGAGTATCAGCTAATATATATCATGTGTAGCGCGCGTACACATGAGAGTCCCCAAACAAGATAGGCCAATATTCTTATGTTTAGTGATTGTTCTTTTTTTTTTGTTTTTTTTCTCTTTACATTTTCCTAACTGAAATTTTACAAGGGTTCCAAAAATGTATTATCTTTCGCCTGTCGTACGGCTTTCTAGATATAATCTCTCGAAGATACGCATTTTTATGTATGGGTGTTTTTATTATTTTTTTCTTGTTTTATGGCACGTTTTTCTACAGTATTCCTCTTGGTAATAATATTCTCCTATTTACAAAGCCATAGTATTTCCAGCAATAGTAGTTCCTTTTCCCTGTAGGCTGAGGGTAGTTGGGCTATTGAGATACTGCAGATTATGATGGCCTCTTCCTAGAAGGCTTGCCATGAATAATATATATATTATTTATATTATATTCTTATATAATAATTATATTATTTATATATATAATAACTAATATAATACTAGGGACTCTTGTTTATATATATTAATATATATATATTATAATTAAATATTATTTGTATATATATTACAGTTGTCACACCTACTCACGGCAGAGCCCTATTCAAGTGATGCACATGATTATATTCTTATATATTAATATATATTTCTACTATATATATTAGTACTATTATATATAAGTATATGATATCACGTGTATGTTAATATATATATTATATATACTTATACTACTACACACTTTGAAATAAGATGCAAATAGTATGTAAAGTACTCAACACAATTCACTACATACTGAAAAAGAAGAATACATATTTAACCATCTTCTATTTTTTATCTATTTTTCTGTAAATCATATTATATAAACTAATTTATTCCTGCCAAGGGATGGATGATTTCATAACTTAATTAAAAGTTCTGCTATCAATGGAAAGATAAAAGCAATAAATTATGCACAAGTCTGCCTGACTTCTCATCGTGTGCTTGCGGAGGGATGTCTTTATACCGATTTAGGCAAGAAAAATCTGTTCAAGCTGTCGTTTTGTTGCTGGAATTGTGGAGATCAGACTAAATGATGTCTTAAGAATAAGACTTATCTTGATAATCTTTCTCTACGATGGTTTTTTAAATAGTTTGAATGTTATAGTTTGAGATTATAAGATTGCATACTGTATTTCGGTATACCAATATCGGCTAATTCATTACGCAAAAATGATCTGTCAAAACAAGATACCATATGTGGCCATTAAGAATCTAAGGGTTCTTCAGGAAACTTGTTTTTGAAGTTAGAGAATTTTGTGGCGAATTCCTGTAGGAATTTTAATATGCTCGCTAAATGTAATGAGATCTTGCGCCTCAACCTGATGTTATATGATAATTATCAATATTTCATATTTAGGTTTCTTCTTATAATTGTCTTGACAAATTGCCATTTGCTATTTTCGTGAAGATATTTCTCGTTGGAGGAGGGAAATTTTACTGTTGCTTGCATCTAGATATTTATTCAATATATTTTTCTACATGAATTCTTCCAATTTTGCATTTCTTGTATAGCTGCTTCACATAAGGTTTATCGGGGTTGATTTATGCAAATTTGAATATCTACTGTTCTTCTTCTGCAGAAATTGTGATACTAATCTAAGTTTATAATAACCAAATTTCTTAGAAATTACAACAAATAAAATACAAAATTAAATTCAGACAATTTTGTTTCTTACAAATTTTCTGTTTGATGCCTTGTTTTGCCAGACCTGTCGTCCATTTTCATAAGCTCCTTAAAGCCATCAATTAATTTAACCCTTTCAGAGAAAAGAGCTGTTAAAAGTTTTGATGTGAATTCATCGTATAAACCACTGTTCAGTAAGGGCGGTATTCCCGCTCTCTTTCCGGCACAATTTTAAGGGTCAAAATTGCAGTTTCTTTTGGGTGGTTATTGGTGAAAAAAACCAGGTATTTCATGGCGGTGCCAAAAAAGTAATTAACATCTTTAATATTACGGCAACAACTGTGCTGTAATACATAATTTAGGCGGAGAGCTAAACAATGTCGTGTGAAAAGAGCATATGGGGCATGGTTACGAATTTGTGCTTGAACTCCATTCAATTCAGATGACATAACGCTAGCCCCTCTATAAGATTTGAGAATAAGTTTCTTACAAAAGTCAATGGTTTTATATAAATGTTATAAGGTCCTCTAATCACACGCTGATTGCGCTTCCTGTTTTCCCCAACTCAAAAAAACCAGAAGAAAGTGCTCTTTTATGAATCCATTTTCATCAACGAATCTGTAAATAACGGAACATCTGTCGTTTTCTCGGTGTGTGTGTCGGTTGCTTCATCTACTTGATGAAAAGCAGGAGCACTTTCCTATAATCTTTTTGTATTATAATCCTCTCTTATATCTCACTTTGCAATGCACTAAATAATTCATATTCTTGGAGATTGGTATCTTTGACAAAGACTCCAGTAAGATCATTCCCCGTAGAGTGTGCTTTTTCCAAATGTAGAGATACTATTCTATATTTCAGTGTCAGTTCTATATTGATTAAAGATACAAAACAAAGTTGTTTGAAGTATATCCTATGGTTAAGGTTTAATTTTGACACTACGTAAATGACACACTGAATGCGGAAAAAGTCCTTGTTTATATGTCTTGCTAAAAAGCAGTTAATATCGTGAATCAAAAGTTTGATATTAGTTCATACTATAATTTCCTTTTCTACTATGGACGTATTGTCTCACTTTTGTTTTTTAGTTGCCTGTTTCACTTAATTGCTATCTCAAAAATTAGTACATATATATTTTGTTTACCGTTATACTGATTTGAAAGCCAATATCTCTTCATTTGGGTGAATAATGTTCTATAGACCCTATGCCTTTCTCCAATAGACTTCTTGACTACGTTTTCTCGCAATCTCGAATCCTTCAGTGCACCACGCAAACCCAATCTTTTTCCTGCTAAACTAAGTAATTTAAAAAGGCCAGCATATATATAACATCCATATATTAACGTGCCTTAGGCGGCACATCTCAACCCTTAAACCTGTTCATATCCACTCAACTTAAATATCACATTTTTGTTTTTGTTTTTTACTTATTTTAATTGGATTTATATATATATATCTGGAGTTTGCCTTGGATATTTTAATGAAGTTTTCTTTTTTTCTCACTACTCGCTCTGGCAAACGAGTGGCTTAATGAAATCCACTTGTCATATTTCGTTTTCATATCATTTCTTTTATCAAATTTTGCGCACGAAACAATAATTAACATACCCGAGTTACAACGCACTCTGTATTATATAATCCGAGGACACTACTCACATGTCCAAGCATAATTTAATGAAATCTTAGAACTATATAAAGCAATTTTCAGATGCCAATAAGTTTTAATAGTATCAAGTCATTCTAATATATATATATATAATTATATATATTTTAATATATATACTCTACTATATATATTCTATATCATAAT
>JABUQX010111839.1:27500-42433 GCA_015478945.1 Trachelipus rathkii | reverse complement strand
AGTATATGATAACTATATATATATATATATATATATATATATATTATAAATTATATATATATTATAGTATATATATATATGATATAGTATATATATATATATAATAGTATATTAATATATATAAATATTTATATATATAGTATATATAAATTATCAGTATATTATATAATAATATATATATATATATATAGTTATAGTATATAATGATAGTATATATATATATATATATATAATATATATATATATAATATTTATTATATATATATAATATATATTATATATATATATATATTATATATATATATATAATATATATATATATATATATATATTATATATATATATTATATATATACATATATTATATATACTATTATATATAAATATATATATATATATATATATAGTATAAATATAATTATAATAATATATATATATATATAATATATATCATATATATATATATAAATATATATTAATATATAATATATATATATATATTATATTATATATAATATAATAATATATTATATTAGATATATATATATTTATATATATATATAGGTAGTCTTGCTAATGTTGGTGGCTTCTTTTTAATGAGCAGCACCCTATATAAGGAGGATGAGTAAATTATAAAATCCATATTGAAATGATGTTTTATTCAACATAAGTAAAATACGCAATGAAAAATATAAAAGTAACAGAAGGTCCTTCTGTTGAGAATTACTCTTTGTAGGCGATGCAGTCGCGCCTTTCCAGTGCGGTTTTTCGAACTGCCTCAGACATTTCTTCAGTGCGAAATTTGTGATCGAAATCAAGTCGAGCCTTTTCCTTGAGTTTATCGCTCTTGCCGGATGGGATTTCTGAAGAGAGTATCTTGAGTGAATTTCTTTTGACTTAATTAATTTGTCTGACTGACTTTAGTCTGACTGAGAAGAGTATCTCAAAAGACGGGTTTATATAGTATTTCACTTCTATGCCAAAATTTTGCTCGCGCAAATACTGAGCATTAAGTACGAACATAAAGTTAAAAATGTTTACATAAGTTAATGGATGCTAACATTACTTCCTGGCCAACACGGAGTGAGGGAAAGTATTGTTATAATTAATTAATACAAGAAAAAATAACTAAAAAAATACATAAAAATTAAAGTACTTTCAAATGCAAGCCATATTTATTATTCCGAGAACATAAAGGAAAACTACAAACATATGAAGCAAAAAATTAGATATACATGAATATTTGAAGCAATATTCAAATACGGCATAAAACTGGTTTACATCGAAGTCTAAAACATATATACAAGTATTTGAATACATATAAATTAACAAAATGTTTATATATACAGAAAATAGAAAAGTGCATTTAAACACAAGCATAATTGGTTATATCGTTAGATATTAACAAACATACAAACATTTAAAAGCATAAAAGTACAAAAACCTGTTAAACATAATTAATTATTGATATGAAACAATTGAATTAATTCACAAGTTAAACATCAGGCCAACATTGACTCGAACCATTAAATTCCAAGGAAAGGTCCAGTATAATGCGTTTCTAATGACGTATCCATGAATTGACCAATGCGCACGTAGTTTCAAAGTTGTAGTTACGAGAGAAACATTGCTCGACATATGTAGAGACGAAGTTGCTTGAAGTTTAGGTTCTTTATTTGAAAAATTTCTTCATACATAACAGAACCATGTAGAATTCGAAAAGGAATCAAAGTTCGTAGTGGAATTCAAAAAGAATTCTGCCCAAAATCCAAACTTAAAATGATGAAAGAGATCCATACCGTAAAGAAGTTACATATGTAGAGGTCGAAATTGCTTGAAATTGAGGTCTTTATTTGAAAAAATTGCTTCATACATTAAAAAGGGAGCGGTCACAGAACCATTTAGATTTCGAAAAGGAAAAGTTCGTAGTAGAATTCAAAAATGAGTTTCTGCCCATAATCCAAACCTTGAATGAATGAAAGAAATCGCATACCGCAAAAGAAGTTTGCTATGTGCTAACGATGAATCCTCTGAACTGTGATATTGTGAAAGATGAAGACCATAATCCAAAATTAATTAAAAATGAAAATTGAAGTCTGTATCGATAATGTTTGCTTGAAGTTCATCTTCTAGGGTTCTGATTGGGATTTTTAGTATTATTGCCTTTTTTTCTTTTTTCTTTCATTTTTGTTTGTTTTTCGTTAGTAATCAGAAGGTTCTGGGTGATTCTTCTACCGGGTTCACCAATTATATAGGGTAAAAACTTGCTAAGTTGGTGGCTTCTTTTTAGAGCAAGGCCATATAATAAAAATAAAAAATTTAAAATCATATTTGAAATGACTGGTATTTATTTAAACATAAGTAAATATTCAATTAAAAGTAAAGTAATAAGTCCCTTCTGTTAAATACTCTTTGTAGGCGAATTGCAAAGTCGCAGCCTTTTCCAGTGGGGTTTTTTCGAACTTGCCTCAGACTCTGCGTTAGCGGCGAATGTGATCGAAATTTAAGTCGCAGCCTTTTCCTTGAAGTTTATCGCTCTTGCCGGGCAGGATTTCGAAGAGAGTATCTGAGGAGATTTCTTTTGGATTCTTAATAATTTGTTCTGACTGACTTTATCTGACTGAGGAGTATCTCCAAAATGACGGTTATTATAGTATTTCACTTTGAGCTTTATGCTAAATTTTAGCTCGCCGCAAATCTTAGCGATAAGTAACGAACATAAATGTAAAATGTTACAAATTATAATGGTAAAGTGGCTACAGTATATATATTTATAAATATGATTTGTTATATATACTGATATATATATATATATATAGTATATATATAGTATATATATATATATATATATATATATATATATATATATATATATATATATATATATATATATATATATATATCTCTAATATCTTTATATATATGCATATAAAGCTTTTTTTAAGATTTCTATTTTCTGAGGAAAAAATAAAATGCATCAAGTAATTAAATTTGCTTTTTTTTGTAATGTCATTTCAGTATTATTTGACAATAAATTAATTAGTAGTATAAAATTTATAAATTAAACATGTAATTTGGTTACAGACATTGTCCATTTCCCACTGCTGAATGAATGTGATTTCCTAATTGGTGAAACTTGTAAAGGTTAATGGTATTGCTATTGTTACAGGTTATTGATAGTAATGACTAACAGGACTATCTTTAGTAAAGTAATTAAGTAATATATTTAAATTTATATTATTTAAACTTCGAACATTGTTGCCATCATAATCTGAGGCTTTGAGAAGCTAGTACGTTAGCTACCAATAGTTAAGTAGTTGTTACCTAGAAACTAAGCAGTCCTGCAATGGATACCTCCTCAGTAGTAGGGGAGGAATATTGAAGGTCGATAAAAAACCAAAAAAAAACATAAAAAACCATAAAAAACCATCAAAAAAATTTTGAAATTTTTTTTATATAAAAAAAAATAAAAATATAAAAAAGGAATAAAAAAATATAAAAAAAAATAAAAAAAGAATAAAAAAATAAAAAATAATAAAAGTAATTATTAAAAAAGGGGGAGGGGTTAGAGGGGTAGAGGGGGGAGGGGGTGTATAGGATAAGTTGTTTTAATATATATATATATATATATTGATATATATATATATATATATATATATATATATATTATATATTATATATATTATATTATATATATATATATATATATATATATATATTATAATAATATATATATATAATAAAGTAGTGATGGGACAGTCCGGGACCCCCACAGCTTTTTCTTAAGAAAGCGTTAGTGCTAAATTTCTGCGCACACATAACATAGTCGTTTATATGGGTTATCTCTGAAACCGTGTAAATTTTCAAGTCTGTAGATGTTATATAGAGAGGGGTCAACCCGGCGACAGTGACCGCTACGCCCTGCAGTTGATGCCTTTTGCTTTCCAAACCCAGATTGAGTTAGGCTAACGAGAGTTAGGTTCGAGCGTGATGACGTAATCTCGTCGCAGACGAGATTAAGTCAGCGCGCGAGAGCGCGCGCCAAACATCATTTTATTATCACATACACGATTATTATTATTATTATTACGTCGAATATTCGATCTCGAAGAGAAACGAATCTTAGTCGACAAGTTTCCTGTAAGGAAACGTTTTTACACATTTCCAGCTACATTCTTCGGCTCCATTCCGGGCGGAGGAGAAGTTCGATTTCGACTCCGACTCCGAATCCTGGCTCAGCTTCTGAAGTTTTTATTATTATCATTCATTATATTATTATTATTGATTATTATATTATTATTGATTATTATTATTATTATTATTAATTATTATTATTATTTTATTATTATTATTATTATTATCTATTATTATTATTATATTATTAATTAGTAGTAGTAGTAGTATAGTAGTAGTGTAGTAGTAAGTAGTGGTAGTAGTAGTAGTAGGTGGTAGTAGTAGTTTAGAGTTATCGTATCGTGATAAAATTTGGTGGAGTGGTGTTAGATGAGGAGGTAACCTCAGTGTATACGAAGTTAATCCCCCAGGTCCCTGAAGGGGCCACGCCATTAAAATCGAAGTTGTTTCAGATAATAGAACTGAAATCTGTGGTGACAGAGCGATATACAAGACGTTTGATTCTAGATCAAATAAAGCTTGATATGGAATCTGAAGGAGTGGCTTCGACACCCGGTGCTGGAACTCCGCGGGAGCCAACGGATATTGATAACGAAGTGTATTAACAACAATGTTAGAGACTTGTCTTATATAGTAGATATAGTTATCGTGTCTGATTAAGATTCGAAATTAAAAAAATGTGTATTAGAGGACAAAAAAGAAGTTTCAGTAACCATCAAGAAAAAAATAAAATAATAAATAAATAATAATAATATAAATAAAAATTTTTTTATTCTTTTTATTTATAACTTACAAATTTAACGTTTTAAATACCCTAAATCAGTAAATCAGTTAATCAACCACCATCCAACCACCATCTGGCCACCCTCCCCACCATTCTGTGATCTATATTGATCTATTGATCTAATAATTCAGTTCGTCACATTTTTTACTAAAATTGTCAGGTTTTACATACCTAAATCGTATAAATCAGTAATCAAACCACCATCCAGCCACTATCGACCACCCTAACATACCCTTCTGTGATTCTATTGATCTATTGAATCTATTGATTCAGGTCATATTTCTATTACTAAAATTGTCATGTATTACATACCCTAAATCAGTTAATCAGATAAATCAAACAACTATCCAAACCACCATCCCGACCACCTCCTGTCCATCCTGATCTATTAGATCTATTTGTTTTATCATTCAACTCACAATTTCGACTTTTTCATTTTGGAGTAAACATAACATAAAAATCAGTTCTTTATATACAAAATCAATCAATATATGTTAACGTAACAAAGTTATTCACATTAATAAAACTAGACTTAGCTCATCTAAAACTATGATATAAAACCTACCAAAGACAAACTTAGCACATCTTAAACAGGAATAAATGGTTAACGTTATCAAAGTTCCACACATAACAACAGTAAAGGAACTAAACATAACATCAAAATGTAACTTATTCACACTTGGTCAAGCATGTTTCTCTAACATAACAATGTTAAATTTAACATTAACATGGTAATATTTAACAAAAACTTAAAAACTACCTTGTGTAATTATCATACGACAGGCGAAGTAATGGCTGAACATAACAAAGTTTCAAACATTATAAAACACCGTAAACATTTGGCGGAATAAGAACATCATAATATATTACGACAAGCCTGACACATCTTAAGCAAGAATAAACTGGATAACATTAACCAATAGGACCAACTATATCCACAGTAAAAGTAACTACAAGACTCACAAAACAATTAATCCATTCGTACTTATATCAACATATCTCCAACCGACAATGTTAATCTTTACATTAACATAGTAATATTTAACAAAAAATTTAGCAAAACCTAACCTAACCAGCATAATACCTAATGGGTAAAGACAAACAAAGTAAGTTTTACCTTCTGTAAAGCTAAACTTATGAACATAACTACTTAACACACGCAACGGCTGCACGAATAAACAGCCAAGACCCCACATCTTAAACAACAAAGCGTACATAAGGGGACAGTAAAACAAGTTTGTCAGGTGTGATAACTATAATTTTCAATAAAAAGAACATTAAATTATATAAATACATTCAAACATATAAGTTTTTATTTTAATATATTAATCCATCTAATCAGGGAGACATAGGATTCTGTGAAAAATTTGAGCAAGTTCTATATGTTTCTCCAGAGATTCAACACCATCCGATAGGATGTAAGCATAAATACAACCTGCGGCACTAAACCATCTTTCTGCATATTTCGGTTCAACAGCACTCACTCGATCATGCCAGAGAGAAGTAAACGTATCCTGGCTGATAGTTATTAAGGCATTTCTGTATACTGCATTATACGGGAAACCACATGTTTCGGTGTAAATATCGTAGATTACACCATGAGCTATATGAATTAAGTCCTCGAGTATGTCAACATCTTTAAGATGAAACTTTAAGTCGTTTTTCATATCAAACAAAGCTGTTATATTTTCAGATGACTGAACAGTGAAACATATACACGTACGCATGAATGTGACAGCATCATTGGGTTTCCAATAGTTGCGTACATCAATACTTTTAACATTATCAGATGCATTGAAAGCAACATCTATTCTATTATAGCCTCTCAAGCTGTCACCTCTGATTTCAGCAAGAGGCGATGTCCTCAGCTGACACATACTTCAGTCTTCACCAACGCTTCAACGCTGCGATAATCTTGAGGGACATTCTTCAACGACATTGATTAAAGGTCTATTACTGCACCACCAATTGGAATTACAGTCAATATATTGCTTCATTCGTTTTACGAAGAAAATAAATTGACACATCGTTGGGTATACGAAGGTCCTTGCGTAAAGAGGACATTCCGTAGGAGCAGAATGAAAGTCATCATACCAACACAAGCGAAAAATGTCTTACTGCCGAAATTCGTATGTATTAACAGATCTAAAAGGTAATGAGATTCTTCTTTCAACCAATCAGAAGAAAGAAACGACGTACGAACGAGCCATATCAGTTCAAAAAGGGTATATATTCTCGTTAGAAAACAACAACGATAAACATAGCACAAAAGTGAGTTCTAATAACTAACCAACGAAATATATGCTAACAAAACAAGGTTTTCACATTAATAAAACTAACAATAAGCATCATGAACTAGAAAATAATGTACAACGACGAATCTATCACAACTTAAGCACGATAAACTGTTAGCATTAACAAAGGATCCAACACTTAGCGTCTTGTAAAAGTAACTTAACACTGCATACCAAAAACGTAAACCTATTCATACTTTTTTCCAAACATATCTCTAACATATTAACGTTATTTTACATTGACACAGTAATATTAACAAGAATTTATCATAACCTTGGTTAATTATCATAAAAGACCAACGAATAACTGTAAACATAGCAAAGTTTTATTCAACAATAACACAAAAATAGTTAATTTATATACTAACCATCGAGTATAAGCTAGCGTAACAACGTTTTACATTAATAAAAGCCAACATAACATAACCTGAACTAAGAATATAATGTACAACGACAAAACCCAACACACGTAGACGTACGAAGTAAACACTAAACATTAACAAAAACTTCCGCCACTTAACAACAGTAAAAGTACATAACACTTCGTACAAAAACGTAAACCTATTCACACTTTTTCATGCATATCTTAACATATCAATGTTAATTTTACATTAACATCGTAATATTAACAACAAGTTTAGCATAAAACTGGTCTAATTCATCATACTGACAAAAGAATGATGCTGAGTAACGAATGTTTTACTCAACTCGAAATTTAACAAAAAATTATCATAACCCTGTCTAATTATCTTATCCCAGCGAATTATCGCAAACATAACAAGTTTTAACAAACATAACAAAAATAAACAAAATTTATATCCTTAAACATAACATAAAAAATCAAGTTCTTTATACATAATAAAATATCACAGAAAAGCGTAATAGTTTTACTGATTTAAAAGCAGTAAAATCAGTAAATCAGGTAAATCAAACCACCATCCCTGCAGTCCCCTACCAGTCCCACCCGCCAGGATCTATGGAACTATTGATTCAAGTCATATTTTCGAGTATCATTTGCGACAAACATAAACATAAAAATAAGTTCTTTATGATACTAACCTACAAATATATGGCTTTAACCAACAAATTTTTAGGCATCAACATAAGCTAACAAATCATAACCTTCGACTAGGAATAAATGTACAAATGCAAACCTAACATACCTCGCGTATGAATAATCAGCTAACATCCTTAAAAATTCCCTACTGGTCAAGTAAAGTAGCTTAAACAGGTCATAAAATACTCGATATGTTCCCACTTTTCGAGGCGATATTAGCAAGCAGTAAAGCCATATACTAACAATAATCCTTAACAAGTAACCAATCTATCCAAAGATGCACCATCTTGAACTATGAATTGACACTATCTTCATCATAAGTGTCACTCGTTTCGAGTATAACATTATTTGACCTATGATTAAACGTAGACATTAGCAAAAGTCTAGGCAAAGGTAAACATTATTCAAACAAAAAAACTTAACCTAGGCTCACGTTGCTAACACATCATCGTCAGTTAACACATTAATATCTTACAAAACTCATCATTTCTCTAACAAATCAGGGTTATTTTCACATTGTGCATAGTAATATTTAAAATAACGTACCTAACTTACGAACAAACAGTTTTCATTAATCAAGAGTAGCTAAAGCAACACATAACCTTCCGAGAGAAAACCCAGGGGGATGTGCGCCTTGTAACACCTAACGCTTTCAGGAGGATAAACATGAAATATTTTATCCTTACCCTATTTTAGACCCAAGCCCCCTTCAGATAGAATATTCATTCAAAAACTGGTAGATTTGCAAACAGCGCATCATACATTAGGCAATTGATAGCACTGTAAGCCACTGTAAGGCACTACTTGGAGATCAACCCAGAGAGATGCACGAAGACCCATCTCGGGAGCGTCATACCCGAAGGGTGTAGCGCGGTAAGGGCGCAGCCTTTGGGCGAGCTTATGGTAACAGCACACCCCCTTAGGTTACCCGAGATGGCGTCTTCGTGCATCTCTCTGGGGTGATCTCCAAGTAGTGCTTACAGTGCTATCAAATTGCCTCTGATGATGCGCTGTTGCCAAATCTAACAGTTTTGAATTGGTATTTTCTGAAAGGGGGCTGGGTCTTAAAATAGGGTAAGGATTAAAAATATCATGTTACCTCCTGAAAGTTAGGTGTATAACAAAGGCGCATCCCCTGGGTTTCTCTCGGAAGGTTATGTGTTCTATAGATGATCTTGATTAATGAAAACTGTTTATTCGTAAGGTAGGTACGTTATGTTAAATATACTATGACAAATTGAAATAACACTGATTTGTATAGAGAAATGAGAGTTTTGTAAGGATCATTACTTGTTAACTGGACGATGATGTTTAGAAAACGCCCCCCCCCCCCAAAAAAACCATTGGTTTATCTATGTTAAGATTTTGTTGAATAATGTTAGGTTTGCCTAGATCTTGCTAATGTCTACGTTTATCATAGGTCAAATGATGTTATACTCGAAAACGAGTGACACTTGATGAAGATAGTGTCAATTTATAGTTCAAGATGGTGGCATCTTGATTGGTCACTTTGTTAAGGGAGTTTGTTAGATAATACGGCTTTACCTGGTGCTAATATGCTCGAAAAGTGGGAATATAGTATTGTATGACCTGTTAGCTATTTACCTTGACCAGCAGGAATTTTTCAAGGATGTTAGCTGATTATCATTACGCGAGGGTTGTTAGGTTTGGCATTTGTACATGTATATATCCTAGTCGCGGGTCATGATTTATTAGCTTTATTGATGCTAAAACTTTGTGGGTTAAGCATATTCGTTGGTAGGTATATAAAGAACTTATTTTTATTATGTTATGTTTGTCCAAAATGATACTCGAAAATATGACTTGAATCAATATTCCAATAATCACAGGCGGATGGGACTGGTAGTGGGGACGTGCCAGGGAAGATGGGTTGGTTTGATTTACTGATTTACTGATTTACTGCTTAAAATCAGTAAACTAATTACTTTACTGTGATTATTTTATTCAAAGAACCTTATGTTTATTGTTATGTCAGGATAAATTTTATTTTTTTGTTATGTTTGGTTAAAATTTGTTATGTTTGCGATTATTCGCTGGGGATTATGATATTTAGACGAGGTTATGATGAATTTTTTGTTAAATGTTACGAAGTTGATGTAAAACATTCGTTACGTCAGCATTATATTCTTTGTCAGTATGATGATTAAACAGGTTTATGCTAAACTTTTTTAAATATTACCCCGATGTTATGTAAAAATTAAATCATTGATATGTTAGAGGATATGCAGAAAAGTTTTGTGAATAGGTTAACGTTTTGTACGATAATTTATGTACTTTACTGTTGTTAAGTGCGGAAGTTTGTACATGTAGTGGTTATTCGTAGTATAGTGTGTTGGGCTTGTCGATTGTACATTTATGATTCTTAGTTCAGGTATTGTGTTATGTTGGGCTTATTAATGTTAAAAAACATTGTTACGTATGCCTATGACACGATGGGTTAGTATAATAAAAACTTATTTTGTGCTTATGTTTGGATAAAACTTTCGCTATGTTACAGTTATTCGATTGTTCTGTATGATAATTAAACAAGGTTATGATTAATTCTTGTTAAATATTACTGTGTCCAAGTAAAATTAACGTTAATTATGCTTTGAGAGTAGTTTTTTTGGAAAAAAGTATTATAGGTTACGTATTTGTATGCAGTGTTAGTTACTTACTGTTAAGTGTTGACCTTTGTTAATGCTAACACTTTATTCGTGCTTAAGTGTGATAGATTCGTCGTTGTACATTATTTTTTTAGTCCGTATGATGCTATGTAGGCTTTATAGTGTGAAAACCTTGTTATGTTAGCAATATTCGTTGCGTAGATATTAAAGAACTCATTTTGTTGCTATGTAATTGTTGTGTGTTAGTTGATTGTCTAACGAGAAATATTATTACCTTTTTTTTGAACGAGATAATGGTCGTTTCGTACGTCGTATTCTTGTTTACTTTCTTCTGAAGTTGGTGAAGAAAGAATCTCATACCTTTAGATCTGTATATAACATGACGATTCGTCAGTAAGACATTTTCTGTTTTGTTGAGTATGATGACCTCTCATTCTGCTCCTACGAATTTGTCCTCTTTACGAGGACCTTCGTAATACCCCAACGATGTGTTCAATTACATTTTTCGTAAACGAATTGGAAAAGGATATATACCCTGTTCTATTCCAAATATGGTGGTGCAAAGTAATAGACCTTTAATATGTCGGTTGAAGAATTCCTCAATATTATCGACAGCGTTGAAGCTTGGGTGGAAGAACTTATGTATGTGTCAGCTGAGACATCGCCTCTGCTGAAATCAGAGGTGACAGCTTGAGAGGCTTAATAATAGAATAGATGTTGCTTTCACTGCTCTGATAATGTTAAAAGTATTGATGTACGCACTATTGGAAACCCAATGATGCTGTCACATTCATGCGTTCGTGTATAGGTTTCACTGTTCAGTCATCTGAAAATATTACAGCTTGTTTGATATGAAAACGATTAAAAGTCTCATCTTAAAGATGTTAACATACTCGAGGACTTAATTCATATAGCTCATGAGTGTAATATCTACGATGGTTACACGAAGAATGTGGTTTCCGTATAACTGCAGATATACAGGGAAATGCCCTTTAAGAACTATCAGCCAGGATCGATTTACCTTCTCTCTGGCGTGAGCGAGTGAGTGCTGTTGAACAAAATTTGCAGAAAAATGGTTTAGTGCCGCCAGGTTCATCGTATTTATGCCTTACCATTATATCGGATGGTGTTGAATTCTCTGGAGAAAACATATAAGAACTGCTCAAATTTTTCACAGATCCTATGTACCCCTATTAGAGATGGATAATATATTTAAAAAAAACTTATTGTTTGAATGTATTTATTTATTTATGTTTTTTTTATTTAAATTAAATGTTATACACCTGAAAACTTGTTTTACTGTCCCTTATGTACGCTTGTTGTTTAAGATGGTTGGGGGCTGGGCTGTTTATTCGTCTGGCTGCTGTGTTTTAAGTATGTTATGTTCATACTTTAGCTTTACAAGGGTAAAAAATTTACTTTGTTTGTCTTTACCCATTAAGTATTATTATGTTAGGTTAGGTTATGCTAAATATTACAATAAACATTACTATGTTAATGTAAAAATTAACATTTGTCGTGTTGGAGATATGTTTGATAAATGTACGAATGATTATGTTTGTTGAGTCTTGTTAAGTTACTTCTTACTGTTGATAAGTTGGACCTTTGTTAATATTAGCAGTTTATTACTTGCTTTAAGATGTGTCAGGCTTGTCGTAATATATTATATTCTTGTTCCGCCATGTTACGGTGGTTTATTAATGTGAAAAATTGTTATGTTTGCTACTTTCGGCTGGTCTTGTATGATAATTTACACAGGTATGTTAAATTTTGTTAAATATTACCATGTTAGATGTTAAAATAACATGTATGTTAGAGACATGCTTGATCAAGTGTGAATAAGTTACATTTGGCATGTTATGTTAGTTAACTTTTACTGTGTTATGTGTGGACTTTTGATACGTTAACAGTTATTCCTGTTTAAGATGTGCTTAAGTTTGTCTTTTTGGGTATAATTCTTACGTTTTTTGGAGAAGTTTTATTAATAGTGAAAACGTTTGTTACGTTAACATAATATGATTGATCTTTGTATAAAGAAGTTGATTTTATGTTATGTTTATCCAAATGATACTCGAAATATGACTTGAATAAGTAGATCAATAGATCAATAGTATCAAGGAAGGACAGGATGTGTTGCGATGGGTCTGATTTACTGATTTACTTATTTAGGGTATGTAAAAGATGACAATTTTAGTAAAAATATGACATGAATCAATAGATCAATAGATCACAATGCTGGACAGTAGGATGGTCGGCATGGTGGCTGAGATGGGGGTTTGATTTACTGATTTACTGATTTTAGGTATGGTAGTAAAACATGACAATTTTAGGTAAAAAATAATACCTGAACAAAGATCAATAGACAATAGATGCACAAGCTGTCCAGGAGGTGGCCAGATGGTGGTTGGAGTGGTGGGTTGATTTACTGAATATTTACTTGCTTCATAGGGTATGTAAAAAACGTAAATTGTGTGAAGTTATAAACAAAAGGAATAAGAAATTTTATTTATTATCTATTATTTATTATTTATTTATTTATTTATTTATTTTTTTTGATGGTTCTGAAACCATTAATTCGAAATCTACAGTCTCGATAACATATATAAAGACATCAACATTTTGTTATACGACTGCTTTACTTAACTTGGCCCCGCAGGGCTCCAGCAACCGAATGCCGAGCCAACTCTCAGATTCCCATACAACTTATTCTAAAACTCAAACCCTATCCTCTCACCAAGATTTCAGTCTATACGAACACTTCGATTTTTAATGGGCGTGGGGTCCCCCTCGGGGACCCTTGGGGATGTAACTTCGTATACACTGAGGTTACCTCCTCATCTAACACCACTCAAATTTTATCACGAGACGAGTAACTCTAACTACTACTCACTACTACCTACTACTACTGATACTACTACTACTACTACTATACACTACTACTATACATACTACTTACTACATACTACTACATAACTACTCTACTACTAACTTACTACTAATAATTAATAATAATAATAATAATAATAATAAATTAATAACAATAATAATAATAATAAATAATAATAATAATTAATAATAATAATAATAATAATAATACATAATAATAATAATAATAATTATAAAATGAATAATAATAATATAATAATTAATAATAATGAATAATAATAATAATAAAAATAAAAAAATCAGAAAGCTGAGCCAGAGTCGGCAGCGAATCGGGAGTCGGAAGCCGGAGCCGGAGTCGAGCCGGAGTCAGGAGTACGGAATGTGTAAAAAACGTTTCCTTACAGGGAACGTTTTTCGACTCAGATTCGTTTCTCTTCGAGAAACGAATCTTGAACGTAAAATAATAATAATTAATGTGTATGTGTATGTGTATGTTGTGCGCGCGCTCGCCTCTCGCGCAGCTGACGTAATCGTCTGCGACGATTATTTACGTCATCAGCTCCGAACCTAACTCTCGTTAAGCCTAATCTCACCCTCGGGTTTGGAAAGCCAAAAGGGCATAAACGCAGGCGTAGCGGCTTAAGCCTCGGGGTGACCCCCGTCTATATACATCCTACCAGACTTGAAATTTAACACGTTTCGAGCTTAACACATAATTAGATTATATACCAAGTTTCAGGACCTATAGCTCTTTATACCTTTTTGAGAAAATCTGTGGTATGTCCGGATGTCCGCTTTTTTTTTTTCTCCCCCCCCCCAAATCACTACTATTATATATATATATATATATATTATATATATATATTATATAATATATATATATTATATAATAAAGATAATCCGGATGTCCCTATCACTACTTATATATATATATAATATATATATATATATAATATATATATTATTTATTTATTTATTTGTTTTTTTATTCAAAGCGTTAGCCACACCTGCGCATCAGCCGCCCGCACGCGCTCGCGGACCGCATCTTACTCGCACGAGATCCTTCACTCAACTGCCGTATCCGGGTGCAGTCCTCCGCGAAATGTAACAATTATTGATTTTGTTAATTTAATTTTACAGCTGCATCGATA